>CABHPP010147214.1:0-45921 GCA_902168425.1 Peromyscus attwateri
CTTACAACAGCCAGACACTCAAAGCTTGGAGCTGAGTGTCACCTTGCTAGGAAGTCTTGCCTGTGGGGAAGATGCCACCAGCTGCATGGTAGGAAAGGCTGTGTGCTGAGCATTTACCTGGGACCAGGCACTGTTCCAGGTCCTGAGGACACAGGGTGCATGGGACTCAGTCCCTGGAGGCTCGCTTTCCACCCGGGACTCAGACATCAAAGGACTGTAAGAGGAAATGTCATGGGGCTGGACCAAGGGGTAATCCTGACCACAGAGATGGTGGGTGGGGGCAGAGACTCATGTGTCCCACCCCCCAAGGGTGAGTCAATTGGTGGAGAAAGGATTTGCATTGCTGGTGATCTCTGATTGCCCCCCCCCCCGGGGGGGGGGGGCGCTATGGGATGGTTGTATAGCCAGTGTAAACACCGGGTGGTAGATGCAGTTTGGCTCTCATTCAGCATCTAAATGGTTGTCAAACCTTCACTTTTGAAAGGAGTCAGGGGTTTGTATAAATTCTGAAGTGGAATCCAGGGCGGCACATGCAGACAACTAGGTCCCTCTACTCTGGAGGTCAGGCTGGGACTTCAGAGACAAACCTGTCAAAGGAGAGTCAAGTTCCACAGACAGCAGTGACACTGGATCAGTGAGGATGGGGAAGGAGGTCACGTGTGCCTTGAGTGTACCACACAGCATCGCCGGGAAGGAGCAGGAACACAGGTTGGACACTCGGATACACCTACGCTAGCACATGGCTCCATCTCACTCCTGTGTTCCTCTTCCATTTTTCCAGGAAACTTCCTGTTGACTCTCTCACTGCTGTGATTTCCTGACAGGCAGCATAAGCAGGGAAGGCTCTGTTTTGGCTCACGGTCTGAGGAAACTCAGCCCATCATGATGGGTAAGGCGCAGCAGCTGGAGCATGCAGCAGCTGGTTATATTGAATCTGCAGTGAGTGGACAGAAAGTGGGGTACAGCTAGATCACCTCCAGACCCACTCCCAATGACACACTCCTTTAGTGAGTCTCCACCTTTGAAAGGCTCTGCAACTGCCCCAAACAGTGCCGCCAGCCGGGAGCCCAGGTTTCAAATGGGCCTGTGGAGGCGCTTCTCACTCAGGTCAGGTCTGGCCTCAGCTAATCATGGTCATACACAAATAAGGCTTCCCATGAGAGCAAGCTCACCATACTAGCGTGGTGGTTGACAGTGAGAGAAACTGGGGGTAGAGTACACAGGGCCTCAGGAGTGTGGGGTGCACAGGATCTCTTAGAACTTTCTTTGCAGTTTTTCCTGTTAATCAAAACATCTAAATATTCTATTAAAATGAGGTAGAATTTATGGATAAATACGAAGGCTGTTCAAGTTGTAGAGTCAGCCAGCTAAAGTGGCCCATACCTGCAGTCCCGTTCCTTGAAGGCTGAGGCAAAAGGATTGCTTAAGCCCTAATGCTTGGGCAGCATAACAAAACTCTGTCTCAAAGTATATTCGAGTGAAAACTCTGACCCCAGTCTTTAAAAATGGGGCTGTATCTGTGTTTATTTAAGCAAGGACAGTCTGAAAAGACGCCTGCAGACCCCCACTCCACATTTGTGGGGTGCTTAGTGTTAAAACAGCTGGGAGGCTGGAGGGAAAGCTCCGCAGTGAAGAGCGCCGGCTGCTCTTGCAGAGGACCTGGGTTCCATTCCCAGCGCCCACAACGCTGCTGACAACCACCTTAATTCTAGTTCCAGGGGATCTGACGCCCTCTTCCGACCTCCACAGCCATTAGCCATGCATGTGGTGCACATACATACATGTAGGCCAAGCTCACAACAATAACAACAACAATAAATCTTTAAAAATGTGTCAAAACAGCTGGTAGGAGGGATTTTGCACACCCCCATGGAAGTATTAACTTTTTTTAACCATGTGTTACAGCTTTATGAGAATTGTCCCCGTGTGCCCATGTGTTAGAACACTCCGTCTCCAGCCGGTGCTGCTGTTTCAGGGGATGGGTAAACTTTGGGGATGTGTGATCTCCAGGAAGGAGGTGGGTCCCCCAGGGGTGGGGTGGGGTGGGGTGGGGGGGTGGAGGTGGGGTGAGGAGTGAGGGGTGGGGGTGGGGTGGCAAAGACGTAAAGAAGTCATAGGAAAGTCCCTCCTACAGCCAGCTCCCGCCACCACCGGTCATTTCAGTCGCCATGTCTTTCTTGCTGTGACAGACTGTTCTCTGAAGCCCAAATGACTCATTCTTCCCTTAAGTAAGTTCTGTCAGGTATTTTGTTAGAGCAAGAGAAGCAGCTGATACACTGTATGTGAGAAAGAGTTTTGGCCGGGATTAGTGATACATGCCTTAACCCCAGAACTCAGGAGGCAGAGGCAGGGGGATCTCTGTGAGCCTGAGGCCGGCCTGGCCTACACAGTGAGTTCCATAACAGCCAGGGCTGCATAGTGACTGTCTCAAAAACAAACAAACAAATAAATAAATAAAAAATAATGCCACCACACCTGGCAATAATATTTTTTTTAAAAGAATCTCAAGCCATGTGCTGGTGGTGCACACCTTTAATCCCAGTACTCAAGAGGCAGAGGCAGGTGGATCTCTGTGAGTCTGAAACCAGCCTGGTCTACACAGTGAACTCCAGGACAGCCAGGGCTACACAGAGAAACCCTGTCTCAAAAAACAAACAGCAGCAACAAAAATCCCCAAATAAAATAAAATAAATTAAAAAAGGAGTCTCTCAATGCAAACTTTCAGTAAAACACACACAAACGCATGCACACTCTGTGAGAAGTCTCTGTGGTCAGAGGATTCAAACCCTTTGCACCATTCATTTGCTGATACCTGTCCTGTATGGGTAATCTGTCTTTCCTTTTCTTCCTTCCTTCCTTCCTTCCTTCCTTCCTTCCTTCCTTCCTTCCTTCCTTCCTTCCTTTCTTTTCTTGTCTTTTCTTTCTTTCTTTCTTTCTTTCTTTCTTTCTTTCTTTCTTTCTTTCTTTCTTTCTTTCTTTCTTTCTTTCTTCCTTTCTCTCTCTCTCTCTCTCTCTCTCTCTCTCTCTCTCTCTCTCTCTCTCTCTTTCTTTCTTTCTTTCTTTTTGAGACAATGTTTCTCTGTGTAGCTCTGGCTGTCCTAAAACTCACAGAGATCCGCCTGCCTCTGCCTCCCAAGTGCTGGGATTTTTAAAGGCGTGTGCCACCGGCATGTGGGCCTTTCTTAGTTCAGTGACTAACATCAGTGGTAGGAGGAAAGGGCATCCTTGCCAGGTTGCGGGGCACACTGAGGTGGCATTCCTTCCAGGAAGTCTATTTTGGACCAGCACACGGGGACTCTACCGTTGTCCACATGCCACAGTAACTTGCCTTAATGGCTATTACTTACTGGCCACCCATGTGGTGACCTGTCCTCATTGAGTCCTCAAATTCACCCTCAAGACAGGTCATGTCACCGTCTTGTTACACAGGGACCCAAAATGTAAGACTTTCAGTCAGGCTAGAAGGAAGGTCCTAGAGTCCAGTTTAGACCAAAGGTCACCATAAAGGGAACCACTGGCCTGCCAATGGATGCCCCCCAGACTGTGATACACATTACAAGAAATGTTTTCTGGTTCCACAAGATGGTTCCAATGAGCTCAACTGTCATCGTTTACATTTCTGGTAGGATGTTTTGGTCCCCTAACCAAGTACACGTGGGATTTTGGCAACAACCATAAGTTTGAGCCTCAGCCCCATGTCTGGAAGAGACTGTTCCACAAGGAAGTGCCTTATTTTCTTGAAATCTTTTCAAAATAAAAAGCCACCAGGCTGCCTGAAGCCCCCTTCGATGTGTGGGGCAGAGAGGAGCAGCAGAGTGAATCTTGTAAGTGAAAAGATGAAGAAAAGTGGGCAGGCTTTGCTGGGAGGTCACGGGACCGGTCCTAACCCAAGTGCCCCATGAGGGGCCAGCTATGTCCTGATGGCTGAGCTGAGCACTGATGCCCAAACAGGGCTGGCTGGATGCTTTGGGGAACCACACTGCACTCTGTGCAGCACCTAAATCGGACCCTTCCCTTCGGCAGCCACGCTGCCTGCTGCACTTTGACTCATCTCTGTCCCCCACAAATGCCACCAGGCTGTCATATGCCTGAGACAGTGATTGGGCTCACGCATCTCCTTCAAATCCCCCTGTTCAGAGCAGGCCAGGCACAGAGTTGCTCAACCAAGAGGGCCCTTCCCGAGGCCTTTTCATCAGAAGAGAAAATGCCACCCCAGACTCCCTCCCCAGAGGCTGCTCATGCTCGGGGCTCAAGATGGATTCCTGGACAGGCGACTCACTTCAATTTCTAGGGGAGAGTTTTGGCCTGCATTCTGTGCCCTCTTCTTACCCCCAACAGAGATGATATGTCACATGATCCCCATGCATGGAAATCAGAATCTTATTTCTTTGGTCACCCTTGCTGCCAAAGACCTAAATTCATGTTGAACACATTTTGGGGTGGGGGAGCCTTCTCTTTTTCTTCTTCTTGCATGTTCATTGTTGAACTTCATCTGGGGCAAAGGTTTCTTCCAGAGAAAGATTGGAAGATGGCAACTTCCTTTCTTAATTGATTCCAACTGGGGCTCTGTCTGGAGAAAGCACCAAGTCCAATGGCTTCATCACCAAGCAGCCCCTTCCTGCCGCATCCGTAAACACCAGTGCTGCTTCTGCTTTGAATTAAAGGGGGGGGGGCCTCAGGAGCAACCCAGCTGGGCTTTCCTGTCAGCCTGTCAGCCCTCCAAAGCTTGTTAACATGCTAATATAAAAGGACGAACTTCAAGGATTTACAACTGGTCTTAAACTTCAAAGAAGAGAGTTTCATCTACGCAGCACACACGCTAAACCAATATGTCCCTCACCTCCTCAAACAGAGCCCGACACAAAACAAAACAAAAACCCCCAAACACATAAAACTCAATCGAAGCAGGGATGGCTCTGTGGGTCTGAAACACTGTGGCTGCGGATGCATGATGTCACAGTCCCAACACGGGGCTTTTGTATGCATGTGAGCACAGGGAAAAAAGACAGACAGCCCTGGAATGCAACAGTCTAGCGGGAAGAGTTGGCTTCCATGTTCGTCCCCAGAACAATGCTGGCCAGGTGGGTGAAAAGGGCTTGCCACCTCCCCTCTCCATCTCAGCATGTGACAGCCCGGGGGACAGGGACTTCGCCGGGACACGTTCCTGGGTAAAGTGTGACTCATTTCCCCAACCGTCTCTTGGAGATACAGAAAACAAATAGAGAAACAGGACTTTTGAAAACGTCTGCTTGCAGGAGCTCCTGGCTCTAGGGTGGACCAGCCGGTCCATTTCTCCCCGAGTGAGCGAGCAGATGGGGGTGGAGATGTAGGCTTGGTTCAAAGATTCTCATTAACTTCCTCTGAGCACTTGGAATCGGAACCCACATAATTAAACTGAAGGTCCCACTTCTGATGAGGCTAAAGGCTGTGGCCTGTGACTCCTTCCTTCTCTAAGGCTCATTAATGGCAGTCTGGGGTCGAGAGTTCGCAGCAAACACCAAGGTAGGTCAACATAGGTGGGCTGGGGGTCATCACCTTCATCGCCGTCTTCAGAGTCGTACAGGACAAGTAGATGGATCATTTAGGAAGTAGGGACAGTCCAGCAGGAGACACCTTTGCTGGGGTGTTGATATTCAGCCCCAGCCCTGGCCTCCACCCTACAGATGTCATAGCATCTTCTCTCTGCCCAAGTCACTGTCACAGAATGTTTACATTAACGGAAGCTCCCTCCCCTGGAAGGGTAGCTGGTTCATAGAGCACAGGATATAAATGTCAATGTCTGGTAAAGAATAATCTTAACTTTTAAAGATCTATTTCATTTATTTATTTTTATTTTATGTACATTGGTGTTTTGCCTGCATGTATGCCTGTGTGAAGGTGTCAGAACCCCTGGAACTGGAGTTAATAGACAACGGTGAGTTGCCATGTGAGTGCTGGGAATTGAACCTGGGTCCTCTGGAAGAGCAGCCATTGCTCTTAACCTCTGAGCCATCTCTCCAGCCTCAATCTATTTTATTTTTGAAAGAGAGGGGAGAAGGGTCGTGGGGAGGGAAGAGGGAGCAGGCCACATGTTTTCCAGAGGGTAACATTAACAGGTGTTAGAGACCATCCTAGGTGGGTGCCAGGAACGGACCTCGGGTCCTCTGGAAATGCAGCAAGTGATCCTACCACAGAACCATCTCTCCAGCCCAGAGCAATCCTTTTCTAGGGTTGCCCTTTCTCTGCTGGGAACACACGGCTAGCAGAGCAAAGCTCAAACTCAACTGGGCCAAGTCTGGGGTAGTTTGCGAGAGAGGTGACATCCCGCCTCGGGAACAGGTGACTTGAGGAAAGAATGTGACCGCTACCTTGCTTGCCCGGTTACTGGCCGTATTCCCTCTAAAAGCCACTTAAATTCTAGCTTTTTTTTCTCTCAACCCTGTCCCAGCTCCTCCACAACAATACTGAAAGCTTTTGAAGTAGGGTGGATGCCTTAGTCCTGCCTTCCAGGAACTGGCCTTGCCTACTAACTAATCAGAATCCTCTTTGGGCCTGCACTTGCGGGCTTTCAATCAATCAGAGCATTATATTCTCCAGGTACAGGGATTGGCTCAGGGCAGCCATGTGACTGGAGCAAAGCCAATGGGAAGCTTTGTGGAGTTTGTGCCTTAGAAAAGGTCAAGTTTCTTCACCCTGGCCCTGAAGTTGGCTCTAACGTGGGCCGTGTCCAAGCAGGGCATGGAAGAGAGAATGGTACCCAAAGCCGGTTCTACCTTTGCCCTGTGTGTCCCCTCAGCCGAGCTTGAATACAGGCGGTGATTTCTCGGGGCTGCACACATGTGCGGTCCACTGCTTCAGGTCACCACCTAGGTCCCTTTCTTGCTCAGGCAAGAAAGACAGGACGCCCAGCCCTCCATGCCCAGTGAGTAGCTGGGTAGTTTAAACGAGCCCTCCTGTGCCCAGAATGGCCTCTGCAGAGAGGGACCTGTTGTGAAGTCGTAGCAAGATACCAAAGGAGACCAGTGTGCGGGTGCACTGAATGGGTGGCTTTAAAAAATTATTATTAATTATTGTTGTCATTGTTGTTTGGAGGTAGGGTCTCATCATGTAACCCTGGCTTACCTAGAACTCACTATGTAGACCCAGCTAGCCTCAGACTCACGGAGATGCACCTGCCTCTGCCTTCTGAGTGCTGATATTTTTAATATTGTGTATGTGAGTGTTACAAATTTGCCTTTCAGTGTGGGTGTGTGCAAATAAAAGCAGGTATCTGGAGCCGGGAGTCGTGGCACACACCTTTAATCCCAGCACTTGGGATTAAACTCTGTGAGTTCGAGGCCAGCCTGATCTACAGAGTGAGTTCTAGGACAGCCAGGGCTGTTATCCAGAGAAACCCTGTCTCGAAAAACAAAACAAAAAGCAAGTGTCTGGGGAGGCCAGAAGAAGGTGTTAGATCCCCTGGGGCTGTTATGGACAATTGTGAGCTGCCTGATGTGGGTGCTGGGAATCTAATTCAGGTCCTCTGCAAGAGCAGTACTTCCTCTTGACCTGCTGAGCCAACTCTCCAGCCCCCCCCCCAGCCCCCAAATGTATGGTTTTTAAAACCACACTGGTGTCTGGGGACCCTAGAGCATCAGGTCAGTGGTACTCTGTCACAGAGCACACAGAGCTGGAGACACCTGCCACAGTTTCGGCTACTGGCATGACAGGACAGTCTGCAGAGCAGAGCAGAAGCTACGTGGGGCAAGGCGATGTTTGAACTTGGTCTCTGTATGGGAGGGGGCACCCCAGGACCTGCCTGGTAGGCTGATTATGCATTGGCTGAAAGGAAGCTCCCCAGCCACACTGGCCTCGGAGCTCTGTTTCCCGGCGTGTCTGCAGCCTTTTTCCCAGAGAAGGGGGCTGGGAAGAAAAGGAGAAGGGGGAGGGAGGGGGAGGGGAGGAGAAGAAGGATGGGGAGGGACATTCAAGGAATCCAGCCCTCTAGAGACTTTCCCCAAGTCCTGGAGGGGACCTGCCACTTATCCCGCCCCCACCATTTCCCTCTGGCCTGTATCCCTGGGTGGGCAAGTTTTATTTGAAAAAAAAAAAAAAAAAAAACGAAATACTCTGTCCCGGGGAGCAGAGCTGTTTTCACACCGTTCAGTCTGTGGCAGGCTGTGAGAGCTGTGGGGAGGGGCGCTACTGTTAGACTTTTGTTATTCGGCGCTAATGAGAAGGTGGCGCTGGGGACTGTTGCCAGCAGAGTGCCTCGCATCCCGGGGCCTGGAGGGCATCTCAGGCAAAATGGTTGGTTTTATGCGTAAATCATTTAAATTTCCTGGTTAGCGGGCTCCAGTGAGAGCTCAGTCAGTAAAATGCTTGCCATGCTGCTTGAGGCTCTGTCCCGTCATCCACCTGAAAAGCTGGGTGTGGCTGCCTGGGCTCCTGTTGCCCCAGAACCATGGGGGCTCGTGCTGGGAGGCCAGTGTGGTCCAGACTTCAAGTCCCAGGTTCAGTGCAAGACCCTGTCTGGAGGGTATCGTGATGTGAGGGACCAAAGAGGACAGCGCCACTGATGACACACCAGCACACACCCCACCCCCGACACACACACACACACACACACACACATTGATGACACACACACACACTGATGACACACAAGCATGCACCCCACCCCCGACACACACAGCTGGAGAAGTGATTGAGGAAGATACCTAATGTGGACTTCTGCCCCCCACCCACCCACCCACAGATACACAGGCATGCCCACACACCTGGCTAATCGGGCAGCAATGGTTGTTAGGAAATTGGGTTTTGGAGCATTTCTGTGAGCACACTTAAAAGCATCTGTTTGCTTTCTCTGTAGCAGTCACAGAAGGTGCAGAAGGAAGGCAGCTTTGAACACACTCTCCATCCACAGCCTGAGTGGATGAGGCAGGGATTGTCTGCTCTGATCCAGAAGAGGCAGGTGCTGGGTGGGAGAGTTCTGAGGACAAGAGGATGCAATGGGCAGTTCTTCCAACTCCAGTCTGCTCATTGAGAAGTCACGTCCGCCTCCTAGTGACAGGCCTGTGGTGTCACATGGAGCCAAGTTATACGGAAACCTCGCAACACCCCATGGTGTGGACCCCCTATAATTGCTCCCTTTTCTGTAGAAGCAAGTGAGGCTCAGAGAAGTTAAGTAGATAACATGGCCAAAGTCACACAGCATGTTTTTGTTTTTGTTTGTTGCTATGTTGTTGGGTCTCTGTCCTCTGGGGTCATCTCTCTCATTAGTGTTGACACCTAGAGGGTACCACACTGAGAAGGGGTGGGTGGGGTGAGGCTGACGCAGACAACCTGGGGACTCCAGGAGGAAGAAGCCATCGCTGCTGACTTCAGGTGCCAGAGGAGGAGGCTGAGGGCCATCGAAGGGCGTCGGGAGGCAATGGTTGGGTGCTGGTGTCCAGGCCTCTTCTCTGGCTTGGTCACGCAGGGGACGTGACATTTCAGTTTTGCTGTATTTACTGGTCAGGGTGTTTTTCTCTGCTGATGACCAGACCACTGCACGGATTGGGTCACCATTGAACCACCAGTTCATTTTGGCCTCCTTAAGTTGTCTGGGGCAGACGCCCAGACCTTTGTCCTTTGAGAAGCAGCTTACTAGACAAGCCCAGAGAGGTAGGGCTTTCTCTGTCCCTGGAGAGAACCCCCAGTTGTGTGCTTGGGCGAGGGGAGGGCTTCTGCCAGCTGGGATGGAACCAGCAAGGTTAAGTACCAACTGTGTGCTAGGTGAGGAGTCTGTCTGCTTCATTTGCATATTAAGAACTAAGAGAGGGGCTGGGCAAGGTCACCCACTTAGTAGGGCCACAACAGGACAACAGATAAGCACACATAACCACACTAGCAGGCTATCCATTGTTTTTCTGAAATGTCTTTTATTTGCTTTTCCTGAATCTGGCCACCAGTCAAGTCAAGGTCACAGGCATCCCATAGAGATCCCAGGTGACCAGACTGTTTACACTTTTCCAAGGTGATGGTTGGTGTTGGTTTCTTAATGGCTGCCAGTGCCTGCTGGAGAGTGCATCCATCTCTACTGATGAGACTGTCTGACCGATGGAGACTTTGATGCCCAAGCCCCTTGGCTGTCCCCACTGTGGGACAAGTAGAGGCACCACTAGGTCCAGAAGGTACTTTGGTATCTTAGTTTTGTTTCCTGTTGCTGTGATGAAAGAGCCCAACAAGATCGGCTTAGGGGACAAAGGGGTTTATTTCAGCTTACAGTCCAGGTCACAGCCCGTCACTGTGGGGACATCACGGTGGCAGAGCTCTGAGAGGACTGTGAGAAGAGACGATAACTGCGTGCAAGCTGAGCTTCCCCGCCCAGCCCAAGGAAAAGTACTGTCCACGTTCAGGATGGGTCCTCCTGCCTCAGTGTTAATCAAGACCGTCCCCCAAAGTCCACTTGATCTGGACAGTTCCTCACTGGGACTCTCTTCCCAGGTGGTTCTAGACGGTGTCAAATTCACACAGCTACCATGGCTGGGGTCTGTTTCGGGGATAGTGATGGAATTCTAGAGCAGATGACCTAGTTAAGAAAGAGATTGGGGGCCGGTTGCTGGAGCCAAAATAAAGAGGGGAGCCCTCTGAAAGGCTGGATGCTGAGAACTCCTGTGGATGTGGTGTCTCTGTTCAGGGCCGACTCTGCTCTGCTCAGCTCCCTCCCACCCCCAGCACTGGATGTCCATCCATCATCCCCTGTTGGGTACCGACTCTCTCTGATGGCATGTGGATTGGACCAACTGTGCCGTACCAGGCACATCCTGTCGGCATAGTGCTTCCCCCTGGTGCTTTAAGGATGGACATATGATTTGAGAAAGATAAAGTAGACCCTGCGTGAATGACAGCCTTGGGGGTTGTGGTTGGGGCTGCTGGGAAGGAGACGGTCTCTCTGTATTCTGTTAGCTGTTCGTGCAGAAACTTCACCACAGTGCATTTTAGAAAGAGAGGATCGTGTTTTCTTACTCCCTGTGGGAGGCTGGCCCTCTAGGCCTGTGAAGCTGCAGAGAAATATCTTCATACAATAGCTCCAGCTTCTCCATCCTTAGCAGGTGGCCCTGGTCCTCTTGTACACTGAGGCTGCCATGCCTCCACCCACTCTTTCCATATTTCAGGCAGCGGAGCAGGAGGGTGAAGAGGAAAGACAATCAGTTCTCCCCACTCCGTTTGCTTGGTTGGTTGGTTGGTTGGTTGGTTGGTTGGTTTGGTTTTTTGAGACAGGGTTTCTCTGTGTAGCTCTAACTGTCCTGTAACTCACTCTGTATACCAGACTGGCCTTGAACTCACAGAGATCCACCTGCCTGAGGACTGGGATTACAGGCGTGAGCCACATCCATCCAGTTTGCCTTTTGCTTTCTGAGATGAGGGTTTCACTATGTACCCCAGGCTAGCCTTGATTTAAGACCCCTGCCTCAGCCTCCAGGTAGCTGGGATCACCTGCTTAGCCTTTTTTATTCTGGGGAGGGGAGGAGGCAGTTTTTCTGTCCCTACCTAGCAGCTGTTGTATCTCACTGATTAGAATGAGGCCGCATGACAAACAAGCACATTTACTCCCAAATAATCGGAGATTCCCTTGCACAAAGGGAGTGGGTGGGTGGCTTTTGGGAAGTGGTGTAGGGATGAAGCCTGGAATTAGGAACTGCAGGGGTGGGTGGAGGCAGGCTGGCCCAGAGCTCTGTGGGGGTCCCTTCCTCTGCCAGCAGGCAACATCTGTTGACCTGTCTGATCAGGAACTTGGCCTTCATTGCATAACCCGCACTAACAGTTGTGTTTTTCAGATTGTGTGTCTTTAAAACCCCTTTGGAGGGGTGGTGCGGCTAAGGAGATAGCTCAGCCAGGAAAGAGCTTGTCTAACAAGCTTGAGGACTTGAGTTCGATTCCCAGAGCCTACATTAAAAACAACAATAAAAACAGCAAGGTGAGTGGGTTCTGCTTACAGTCCCAGTGCTGAGAGATGTGTGGATCCCTCTTGTCAGCAGGGAGGATTTTTTTTTTAACTCAGTGATTTTTCATCTCCCCAAAGAACACAACCCAGGTGGCCAACCCTGGAGGAAGACACCAAAGTTATCCTCTGGCCACCATACCTACATACAAATTAATTTGTCCTTTTCATTTTATTTTTTGAGATAGGGTCTCACTTTGTAGCTCTGGCCGGCCTGGTACAAGCTCTGTATACAAGGCTGTTCTTGAGCTCACAGAGATCCTCCTGCCTCTGCCCCCCAAGTGCTGGGATCAAAGGTGTGCGCCACCACGCAAGACGGTCCATTATTTTTTAATTAAGCTTCATGTAAGTCCAGGACATTGACAGAATGTAGACAAGTGCTTTGCAAGAATGAGATGGGATGGTCTAATGGGAATGACCTCTTCCTGGTTCCTAGCAGGGTCTTTGTTCCTGCCTGAGTCCTCACTGGCCACCCGATTGGTGCTCAGGTTTTCTGGGCTCCCACCAGAACCATCCATTAAGCTTACTCAGGGCAGTCTAGGCTTCTGCAACCAGAATTCCTCCTGACAGCCATTCCCAGAGCCTACAAATCACAGGTCAGGTTTCTCACACAACAGCTCTGCTTCTCAGCACCAGTTATCTGTGTTAGAGGGTTTCAGTCTGTCATAGCAGGGAGGTACGGCTCACACGCTCACAATGGCAGTGCTGTGGAGCCAGGCTCAGCTGTCACCTCCAGAGAGCTGCCCCTAGCGGAGCTGCCCCTAGCAGCCCACTTTCCCCAGCTGGGCCCTATCCCTTAAAAGTTCCACAGCCCTCCCCCACCCTTACCCCCAAGTCTCACCACTACCTGCGAATGAAGTGTTGGAGACATAAGCCTGTTGTATGTTATATATATATAACATAAGCCTGTTGTATGTTATATATATATAACATAAGCCTGTTGTATGTTATATATATATAGTTGCTTTTTTTTCCCCCTGAGACAGGGTTTCTCTGTGTAACAGCCCTGGCTGTCCTGGAACTAGCTCTGTAGACCAGGCTGACCTCGAACTCACAGAGATCCACCTGCCTCAGCCTCTCGAGTGCTGGGATTAAAGGCATGCACCACCATCGCCCAGCTCTGTTGTATATTTTAGATTCAAGCCTTAACAAGGGATCGGGCTGCCTTTGCAGGATGGGAGGTAGAGGCAGGGAGAGAGGCTTGGAAGGAAACCTTGAAGAGAAGGGGACAGAATAGGGAGCGATGTGGGGCTTTGGGAAATGCTGGGAGACACAGACAGTGCAGGGTTACCATGGTCCCACTGTCCGTTCTCAGGTGTGGTGGTGGAGTAGGCCTGTGCTGTTTCCATCTGTAGGCTGAGGGTGAGGCTACATGGTTTTGGGAAAGCATCATATGCTCCCCAAGACAGACACACAAGACTGGATCCTTCTCTATCCTCTGGACATGCTTGTCTAGAAACAGGGCTGAAATGTCCATTTATGGCCAAAGGGAAGAATGACCAGGCTGAGCCTGAGCTGAAGACCCTGCGGCAGAGGAGGAGAGAGACAGGAAGATGTCATCACTCAGCTGCTCCTCCAGCCTTGCCTGGGGACACAAGTTCTAGCCTCTCACCTTGAGCTATCTCATTCCTTCCTGCTGTATGTCAAGGATTCTGAAATTGAGCCTGAAGGCGTCAGTCAGAGGTGTTGACTGTGGAGTGTGTGAGCACCCGGCACCTGGGCCAGAAACAGCCATTACAGAGCAGAACCCTCCTCCATGGCCCTCACATTCCAAACTCAACGAAGCCCCGGCCCAGGGGACCACCTGTCACAGGTTGGCCTCTGCTCTGCAAGGTGGGCTGCTGCCAGGCTGGGACCCAGACAGGAGTGGAGGAGGTGGGTGGGTGGGAAACAGCAGAGATGAAGGCCGAGAAGAAGAAAACAAGGTGATGTGATGCAGGCCAGTTCCAGGAGGCTTTTGAGGAACTCAGCTCCAGGCTCTGTTCCGGAGGGGCAGAGAAGTTCTTACCCTTGGAGTCCATGAATCCTGAGCACTGCTCAGCAAACGCTCCTTGAGTTTGAGCTGGTTTGAGCTTCTACTCCAAAGTCCTATGCCATCAGAGTCTGGTACCAGACCCCCGATCTCTCTTCAAAGTGGGTGGGTGGATGGGCCGATGGATGGATGGACAGGTGGGTGTGGGTAGGTAGATGGCTTTTAAAGTGAGTGGGTTCATGATGAGTGGGTGGGTAGAAGGATAAGTGGATACGTGGGAAGGGTGGGTCTGTAGGTGCATGGATAGATGGAGTGGTGAGTGGGTAAATTATGGTTGGGTGGATGATGGGTGGATAGGTAAGGATGGGGTAGGTGAATAGGTAGATGGATGGGTGGATAGGTGGATGAATAGATGGATAGATGGGTGGGTGGGTAGATGAATGATCAGTGAGTGGGTAAATAGATGGTAGATTGGTGGGTGGATGGATGATGAACGGGTAGTAGGCAGATAATGGGTGAATGCCTGGGTGGATGACAGATGAGCAATCCTTAGTCTTGGTCTTGGGTGATGGATATCAGCCTGATATGGGCCAGTCTCCTCAGTACCTCTGTGCAGATGTTCAGTTACACCATCTCAGCGGCTCTGTCCCCCTCATCCCTGCATCCTCTGGGAATGGTCCTTGATGTTTGGAACTGACTGAAACCTGGGCTCTGGGCCTACCCACATTGTATTTCTGACCCATCCTAGGCCAAGTGGACGTAGCTGGGACAGCGCGACATCTGTGTACTTCTGGGCCACTGGCTCAGCTCTAAAGCGATTGGATAATGAGAAGTAGGGATGGGTTGCAGGCTAGAGTTAGGTGCCTGAGGCTAGGAGGATGACTGGCCTGTCCCCTCTGCAAGATGGAACCATATGCACTCATGAACCAGGAGGAAGAAGAGACTGACTCTCCGCAGACCCTGTCACCCTTTGCTTCCAGGCTTCTCTGTGCCCCAAACTGCCTTGTGACTGCCCTGAACATCTACTCTCAGGTACCAGAACCTCAGGAGCCATTGAAGACAGCAGGGCCTCGAGGGAGCAGTGAGGCTGGCCCTGCCCTCTCACTGCCTGGAGACTTGGCAAGGCTTTGCTTCCACACCTGGGACAAGAATCCTTGGGTGTAACTTATCTTGGGGTAGGGAACCTGCTTGGCTTCTTTGGTTGGTCCCTAGTCAGCTGTCCCACTCCCTACGGTCCCCTGAAGACATGGCTCTAATAGCTCACTTGTCATGAGTCCTTTGTCCATGTCCACCCTGGGGAATGGACACATGGTGGCCTGGCTTCCCCTGCCTGGCCTGTGTGTGTTTGACTTGCTGCCAGGCGGGTTAACGGTCTGAGGTGGAGACTGTTCTTGACACTCGGAACAAGGGAGGATTAGTGTCGTGGGCCACAGCTGTAGGTACCTGGTCAAGTGTTGCTTCTGGAGACAGGTGGGAGGGCTTGTCCAATGCTCGAAGGCGACTTCGATAGTCATAATGTACCTCTCCATGGTCTTGCTTCAGCCAGGCCCTGTTCATTCCTCTGTCACAGTAAATAACAACTCAGCACGTAAAGGTGCTTGCCGCCAAGCCCAACAGCCTGAGTTCAAGCTCCAGGATCCACATGGTGGAAGAACAGGACCAGCCCTCATGAGTTCTCCTCTGACCTCTACATGCACGATGGCATGCATATGCATGCACACAATCAATCAATGTAATAGGAAGGAAGATTCATCTGGAAAAATCCCCCTTTCAGGGGAGACACAATGATAACTGTCATTTTCTCTATCTCTCATCTTTATTTTTTTTTTCCCCCTTGGAAACCACCCTGTGATCATCTCATTTCATCAGCAAGAATGCCGGGGTTCAGAGTGGTTAGTTAACTCCCAATTACACACAGCAAGAAGTGGCTGAACTCAGAGCCTGCCCTTCAGCTGGAGCCGATGTGCCATCTTCTGTGTGCCACAAGAGGCAACCCTCAGCTCTCTCCAGCCTCGGCTCCAAAAGGCTCTTGCAGCCCTCAGGCATTGGAGCCTGTGCCCTGCCAGAGGAACAGGCCTTCTCCGCGGGTCCCTCCATCTTCCCCACGGGTCCCTCCATCTTCCCCACGGGTCCCTCCATCTTCCCCACGGGTCCCTCCATCTTCCCCACGGGTCCCTCCATCTTCTCCACTTGCTCTCTTTAGAAGGGCCCCCTGCTACACTTCCCTGCAGCCTCCTCAGCTCTCTTTCTTCTTCCTGGCTTGGCTTGTATCCATGGCAACAGAATAAATAAGAGACTACGTTGACAGCTAGGTCTAGATGACAGCAAGGAAAGGAAGCTGCTGACATCTGTCGTGGGTGGGGAGGCAGGGTCACATTCGTATATGCCCTTAGATAGTTCACACTTGTCAGCTGCACTCACAGCTATCCTGGGGTGCACACCTGCTCCACTGTCTAGGAGATGGAAGACTGATTGAAGGTGGGGCTCCAGGATCTGGCTTCCAAGAGGTCCTTGCTGACGAAGCTGCCTTTGAGTCACCCAAACTCCTGTAAGTACTCTTCACCCATGTTTCTGAGTGACCCTCCCCTGTGCTTCCGAGTGCTCTCTCAGCCATGCTCCCCAGGGGCCCTTCTATAGTGGAGTCCCGTGACCACATTGGCTCACCATGCTGGACCAGGGTAGACTTATTTCTGTGGTTTGTCTTCAGTGCATTCTCTGGAGAGAGATGTGTTCTCGCATCTCCCAAGGAGAGACCACACAAAACATCTTGACATCAAAGCCAGC
Source organism: Peromyscus attwateri (assembly GCA_902168425.1). Lineage (NCBI taxonomy): Eukaryota > Metazoa > Chordata > Mammalia > Rodentia > Cricetidae > Peromyscus > Peromyscus attwateri. The sequence goes on from CABHPP010147214.1 coordinate 16,701, forward strand.
TTTGAACTTCAGATGAGTCCAGTCTGGAAATAGGGCTCAGTTGGTAGTTAGTGCTTGTCAGCACGTACAGTTCCTGGCTTCCATCTCCAGCATGGCAGACTAGGTGTGGAGGAGCGGCCTGCAATTCCAGCACTCGGGAGGTAGAGACAGGAAGATCTCAAGGTCAGACTCAGCTACATAGGGAGTTTGAGGTCAGTCCGGATTGTCTAAGACCCTGTCAAAAAAAAGTGTATATAATTCTCTATGTATCTTCCTCCTCTTCATCGTCCATCATCATCATCATCATCATCATCATCATCATCTAAGCTGGGCCTGGTGAACTGTATCTGTTATCCTAGCACTCAGGACAGTTTAGGTACAGCCTGGGCTACATAGTAAGACACTTTCTCAAAAGTGAAACAAGCTGGGCATGGTGGCGCACACTTTTAATCCTAGCACTCTGAAGGCAGAGGAGGTGGATCTCGGTGAGTTCCAGGCCAGTCTGGTCTACATAAAGAGACCCTTTCTCGAACCAAACAAAAACAGCAACAACAAAAGAAACAAAAACATTGCCCTTCCTAGTGCTGAGCTCAGTGTGGAGTAGCGACTGTTGACAGCCATCAACAACTCGAGGGAAGCTTTGCCTCCAGCAGCAGCCAAGTGAAAACCTCAGGCTTCTTCTCTATGGGGACAGGTGGCTCCTTTTCTTAAGTCCGCTTAACTGTTTGGGGTTTTTGAGATCTTAAAGCTCAGGTTTGCCATGCTTGGTAAGGTGGTGAGGTGGTGAGTAGATGTGAGGTGGTGAGTAGATGTGAGGTGGTGAGAGTGTTAGCCAGCAAGGCTTCTGCCAAGTCTCCAGAGAGGAAGGGGAGATGTAGGAAGTGGGGCCACCCAGCTCTGGAGTGCTGTGGGAGTTCTGCAGCCCTGTGTGACTTTGCTGGGACAGCTCAGTCAGGACAGGTGGACAGAGAAGGTGCTACAGAAGGGCGATTGGAGGGCTCTGTGACCTCGGCCTTAATGCTAGAGGAGCAGAAGGAAGAGTTAGAGGAAGGGCAGGAGAGAGGAGAACCAGTGTGCAGCTTGGCTTCCTTCCCTGAGGAGCGGGTGTGGCCATGCAGATGCAGAGAAGGGCCCTGGTGACAGTGGCGTCCTTTAAGTGCTGATCCAGGCCCAGTGAGACAATGGTCAAAACATCCCAGTGAAGTCACCGCTCTACTAACGTCAGGACAGGGGCTGAGGGGAAACACGAACAGGATCACACCTCTGAAATGAGTAGCAGGCGCCTGGTACCTGTCAGGTGCCGAGACCCTGCCACAGAGCCTCCTGGGACTTGTGGGTGACCACGGGGCCTTCAAGGAGACGTAAGCAGTGGGCAAGGGTCTTCAGAGCGAACAGAATGGGTGGATTGTATGGCCTGGGCTGTCCAGCATGAAGCAGATCTGAGGTCTCATCGTGTCACTCACGACCTTCCCACAGGCCTACCCCTGTGGCACTGCATCTCCCCAGGGCCCTTCTTCTCATCAAAGCTAGGGAAGCCCAAGCCTACGTGAACAGTGCCCCTGGGTGGTCCTCACAGTGCGGGCGGCCATTCTGCTGCCCCCTTGACATCTGCCTTCTGTAGAGCACATGTTGTCGCAGTTGACACTTACACAAGCCAGAAGCGGCCAGGCCCACACTCATCGCCATAATAAACACATGCGGTAGTTTGGGAAAGCTGAGCTATCCCATCCATCAATCCACCATGACACCCATAGAGCCCCTGTCGGGGGAGGGTGTGTGGGGGGTGTCCTTCAAAGGACAGAGCCTCAAGGTCAGGTGCGTGAGATGAGGTGGAGGTGGGATGTAGGGACCTGTGTGTGTATACAGGTGTTTGTACTATAGCTGTGTGCGTGCATGCAAGGGTGTGTATGATGTATGTGTGAACTTACATGGATGTGTGTGCACGTGAATATGTGCATATGTTTGTGTGTAAGTTTATTTGTGCATATATGTATATGCTTATATATGTGTGCATAGACATGGATGTGCAAACACTTTTGATTATGAGTTAGAAACCAAGAAACCCTCAGGAGCTGGTAAGGTCGTATAAATGTGAAAATGTCATAGGAAGCCGAGGAAGGAGGTGCATGTCTGTAACCCCAGCACTGAGGAAGTTGAGGCCGGAAGATGACTGCTAGTTAGAGGCCTGTCTGGGTTCAAACAATGATGTTCCGGCCTCCCAACTTTGGACACCCACAGTAGAGCAGTAGGGACAGTGACAGACAGGCCCCCCTGAAGAGGCAGATGTGACTGTGTTCCCTTTGGTGGGTGTGTTAGGGTGCAGGTGCAGTGAGACCAGAGGGTCCCCCGTTTTGAGAGAACCCAGAAATCTGAAACTTTGACTCAATGTTTGAGTATCTGTCATTGGCTCACCAGGAGAGATTTAAAGGTGGTGTCTTAGGGTTTCTACTGCCATGAAGAGACTCCCTGACCATGACAACTCTTACAAAAAACAAAAACAAAAACAAAAAAAACCCCAAAACACTGAATTGGGGCTAGCTTACAGTTTCAGAGGTTTAGTTTATTATTGCTGTGGCAGGAAACATGGTGGCATGCAGGCAGATATGGTGCGGGAGAAGGAGCTGGGAGTTCCATATCTTGCAGGCAACAGGAAGTGAACTGAGACACACTGGTTGTGGCTTGAGTATATATGAGATCTCAAAGCCTGCCTCCACAGTGACATACTTCCTCCAACAAGGCCACACCCACTCCAACAAAGCCACACCTCCCAATAGTGCCGTTCCCTTTGGGGAGCATTTTCTTTCAAACCACCACAGGCAGCTTCTGGATCAAACTGGCACCAGAGGTGTGACTTCAGCCTGTGGATACCTGGTATATCATGTGTCACTAATGGACATGTGTATGTTCTTCAAGGGTGGGGGTGTTTACTTTCCCATATGAGGCTTCCTGAAAGACCTGGCCCTGAGTGGGAGCATTAAGGACCACACAGCAACATTCCAGAGCCCTCTGGTTGCCAGAACTGAGTGTCGAAGCCAGCCTCTGCACCCATAGGTAGAGGGCAGTAGGCAAGGGCTCTGCCAGCACCTTCTGATGCCAGGACAAGGACAAAGGACCACCTGGCTTGGAGTGCCAATCCTGAGAGTTCAAGAAGTTCAACTTTAGAACCATCTTGAGAACATTCTAGAAAGCCATCTCCAGGTGCTGAAAGGCTTAACTCAGAGGCAGTGGTATTCAGAGGCAGTTGTGTGACTAACCCAAGATCTCACCCACAGTGCAAGCCTGGGCTCTGGGCCTGGGCTTTGGGGCTTCTCTCTGCCTGTGTCCCAGTGAATGTTGCAGACCCTGAAAGCCACCTGACCTCACTCAGCCTACCAGATGGTGCCTTGTTTGTTAGTTTGTTTTGTTGACTTTTTTTAAGATTTTTAAATTGTATTTTATGTGTGTAAATTGTATTTTATGTGTGTAAATGTTTTGCCTGTGGGTATGGCTATGCACCATGTGTGTGCCAGTTGCCTGTAGAGGCCAGAAGAGGGAGCTAGATCTCCTGGAACTGGAGTTAGCAATGGTTGTGAGCCACCACATGGGTGCTCAGAATTGGACCTGGGTCCTCTGGAAGAGCAGCCAGTGCTCTTCGCTTCTGAGTAGTCTCTCCAGCCCTGTTTCGCTGATTTTTAAGCTTTCGTACATGCTCGTGTTATATATTGAGTGTGGCCCACCTTGTGATCCCTTTCTCCTTTTCTTGTCTCTCTCCCTCGCCTGGGTCTCCCCAGACAGCTCTGCTGACTTTTGCATCTATCCACCTATCTATTTATCTATGTAGCTGTCAAATGATTAAAATTAATTAAATATGATTAAAATGTAGGAACCATATATGAGAGAAGATATGATAGTTGTCTTTCTGAAGTCAGCTTAATTCACTTAATGTGGTTATCTCTATTGAGTCCATTGTTCTGCAAATGGCAAAACCTGGTTCTTTGTGCCGGAAAGGAACTCCATGTGTACACACTCCCCACTTCCCTTACCCTGTGTTCTTGAACACTTAGGCTGGTTCCCTAGTTCAGCTACTGTGGGTCGTTCTGCAGCAAACACAAACATGCATGTGTCTCTGTCCATGTTGCCTGGAAATGAGCTGAACAGGACTCCAAGTCTCTCTGTCTCTGTCTGTCTGTCTGTCTGTCTGTCTATCTATCTCTCTCTTACACATACACACACACACACACACACACACACACACACACACACACACCCTAGCCAGGATGCCTGTACATGGCTGGGCCCTGGAGCCGGAGAGTTTTCTCTCAGGGCCCTGCCAAGCCCCGGCAGTCCGACAGCCCACTTATAAAATAAACACAGACGCTTATATTATTTAAACTGTTTGGCCTAATGGCTCAGGCTTCTTGTTAACTGTTCTTATATCTTAAATTAACCCATTTCTATAAATCTATACCTTGTCACGTGGCTCGTGGCTTACTGGTACCTTACATCTTCCTCGTCCTGGCAGCGGCTGACAGTGTCTCCCTGCCTCAGCCTTCCACTTTCCAGAATTCTCCTCTCTGCTTGTGCCACCTATACTTCCTGCCTGGCTACTGGCCAATCAGTGTTTTATTTATTATCCAGTCAGAGCAACACATTTGACATACAGAACATCCCGCAGCAGGGCCCCAAGCCACCCCCTTCACCACAGGGTCATACTCTGAGGCAACGGGCTGAAGTCCCTCTGACTTCACTCGGTCTCTCACTGGCACACCTGAGAGTTTGCCCAGAACCTTTTATTGGGAAGTGCTCCCAGGTGGCTGGGCAGCTTGAAAAGCTTTGGGGACTCCTCCCCTGCTGGCTGTAGAGACACCTGACACCCAGTCTGGGGGTCCCCCCAGTGACGAGATGACTCCCACCATCACTCCTGCATCCTTTTATCACACCTCTTGCAACTTCAGCTTCCTGTCTTGCTGTTGAACCACTGGTGTGTGTACTTGGAGTGAGAATACTGGGAATAGGAAGGCTGAGTCAGGAGACACCGCTAGCTGCCAGGAGAAGCAAGATGTGAAGGTACTGATAAGCCACAAGCCATGTGGCAAAGTAGAGATTAATAAAAATGGGTTAATTTAGGATATAAGAACTAGGTAGCAAGAAGCCTGCCACAGCCATACAGTTTATAAGTAATATAAGTCTCTGTGTGTTTACTTGAGTCTGAGTGGCTGCAGAAGCTGGGTGGACACAGGAATGCTTCAGCTACAGGTGTGCAAACGCCCAGTACACTTGGGCACTGACTGAACTTGAGCAGTGAGGGGATTGGTGCAAGTGGATGGGCATCTCCCACTCCCAGCACCAAAGCTCTGCAGTGTGGTACAAGTCTTTCTCATGAGCTGGCATGGTTCCCTAAACTTTCACACTCATGAGCCTGTTTAAACATAGCAACAGTCCCACAAGGCAGTTATTATCTGCGACCTCATTTCTCCCGGTTAAGTCAGCTTATTGGGCAAAAAGGAATACAGAAATTCTGCAGTACTGGGCACAGAGCCTCAATCTTTGGATACCCTGGTAAGGACGCAGTGAGTTATGGGACTTGGGGCAGGCACAGGCACCATTTTATTGAACACGTTTGATGTATCACTGAATTAGTGAATGTGTTTATAATTCCATGTGAGCTTTCTCACTTGTTTGTATTTATTTAGATAATTGCCTTTTTGTTGTTATTGCTAGCTTGTTTTGTTTTTTGAGGCCAGGTTTCTCTGTGTAGCACTGACTGTCCTGGGACTCACTATGCAGACCAGGCTGGCCTCCAACTCAGAGAGCCGCTTGCCTCTTCCTCCCAAGTACTGGGACTAAAGGTGTGCGTCACCATGTTCAGCTTCCTGCTTGTATCCTATTAGTATGATTGATTTTTCCCTACCAATTATCGATCATTCTTTGTATTGAGGTGTTATATCACATGTTTGTCACCTTTCACACAGATTCCCTAATTTTTCCAGTTTTATTATCTCTACTTATTTATGGCTTTTTACTTGCTCTTTAGAAATTAATTTTTAGTTGATTAAAATTGTCTTTATTATGTCGGTCTTCATCATTGTGCTCCAAGAGGCTCTTTCTGCGCCTGCGATTATAAGATGTTCATTCACACTTTTTTTCTCTTCCTCCTACTGTCATTGATTCGTTCATTTTCCTGCTTTTTCTGCCTCCGACTCCTTGGCTCACCAGGAATAAGATCTGCCTCTACACCTCACACAAAAACCTCATGCTTTAACAAAAATAGGCAGCCACACACTTACTTGTACAGGGTCCATGTGAGTGGATGATTTCATAAACCAACATGTCTGTAATGACCCCAGATGAGTGTGAGTGAGCAAGTATGTGCATGTGAGTGTGTGTATGCATCTTAACCATTTCTTCAGTGGACGTGTCATGGCCACGTCAGATTCTGGATTTTGGAAAGACGAGGCTTTCTCAGGCATTCATTTGGAGAGGATGCGGTCACACCCAGTACCATCATGTGCCCCCTTCAGGGCCACCCCTCAACTTCCTGGCTGTCAAATTATATTTTCTTCATTACTGAGAGTCATCATCAGCTTCAACGTCAATCTGACACAAACCTAGTCACCTGGGCAGAGGGAACCTCAACTAAAGAATTGTCTCCAGTAAGTTGAGCTGTAGGTATATCTGTGGGACATTTTCTTGATTGCTGATTGATGTGGGCCAATTGATTGCTCACTGTGGGTGGTGCCACCCCTGGGCAGGTGGGCTTGGTGTATATAAGAAAAGTAGCTGAGCAAGTAAGAGGGAGCAAGCCAGTAAGCAGAGCTCCTCTGTGGTTTTGTCCTCAGTCTCTTGCTCTGAGTTCCTGCCAGGCCAGCCAGGCGATGCTATAACAAAGACCGCTGTTGATATCCTGGTGGCCTTGCAAAATGGGCTCCAAAGCTGAGGAACTGATTACTATACCCAACATCCCTTGGTGAGATGGAGCCCAAGGAAAGAATCAAGGGCAGGTCCACAGACCAGGGGCGAGGGTGCTCACCAGAGGGTTGTCTTTCAAAAGTTATTTGTGTGTTTGTGTGTGTGTGTGTGTGTGTGTACACTGTTTCTTTCATAACTTGGGAGAACTGCAGGTGGAGTTTTTCATGGGGACTGCCGATCTGCTCTCTTCCTCCAGCCATTCCCTAAATAACCACACAGAGACTTAATTATAAATGCTCTGCTGTTAGCTTAGGCTTGTCTCCAGCCAGCTCTTACAACTTAAATCAACCCATTTCTATTTGTTTATGTGCTGCCCCAAGGCTCGTTTACCTCGTCTATGAACTTCCTATGTTGCTTTTTCCAAGTCTGGCTCCCAACTCCTGACTCCGCCCTTCTTCCCAGCATCCTCCTAGTCTGGCTCTCCAGCCCATCTCTTCCTGCCCAGTTATGGGCCAGTCAACTCTTGACTAACCAGCGAGAGTAACATCTGTTTACAGTGTACAAAGATTCTTCCACAGCCCCAGTGTGTGCACGCACAACCAACTTCTTCCTTCAAGGGACTTTCATGTCAATTCCAAGGTTTCAGTGTTAAAAACAACCTGTTACGCAAGGTGATGGCTCAGGTGGTAAAATGCTTGCCTCACAGACACCTCAGTTCAATTGCCAGCACCCCTTTAAAAGAAAACAAAAAGCCAAGATGGTGGCACATTCTTGTAACCCTAGTGCTGAGGAGGCAGAGACAGGACGGCCTCGAGTGCTCCCTGGTTATCCAGCGCAACCTAATGAGGGAGCTTCCAACCGTGAGAGACGCTGTCTCCAAAATAAGGTGGGTGGTGTCTCCAAAGAAATACACCCGAGGTTGTCCTACATGCACACATACATTGCATACACACACATGTGCACCCACACCCATGCAAATACAACACATGTATCATACATATGCAAACATTTCTTTAAAAATGAAACATGTCCCACACGCTGACCCTGTTTTTGGACAGGGTGACTGTGTTGTGGACTGTTTGTTGTCTGGGTCAGGACAGTCTGGAGCATTGGCTAGACCTTCTGGGGGCCAGCAATGGTCCACATAACTGAAAGTTCCAAATGCATCTCCTGTGAGTTCCAGATGTTCCCTGGAGCAGCAGGTGTGTGTGTGTGGGGGGGGGGGTGACAATAGGACCCAGTTGAAAACTACTGGGTGGATTGACCTTCTTTCCATGCTTTAGAGTTCCTAGCTACAGATAGCCTCCTCACCTCACTCATGGTGCTCTCCTGCCTTTTCTTTATAGAAGCCCACCAGCTCCATGACAGCCCAGGGCCATCAGGCTGTGAACTTCCCATCTCCTGGGCTGCCCTGGGGGAGGAGGGACCAGACAGCCTGTCTTCTGAACATCCTGGCCTGGGGCAGTGTGTTGGTCATGCAGGAGGTTGAGTAGGGACAGTCAGGCCACACCCCATCCTGGGGACCTGCTGACCCAGGTCTGGTGGACATTTTCAGACAGAACCTAGGAACCTAGAAACCCTGGCCAGAGGGCAGGGCTCAGCCATGGCAGATGCCAACCACAACCTGAGTCTCCCCTGCCCCAGGACACCAGTTGACACACTGCTACATGCTGTTGGCCCGGTGGGCATCCTGTCTAGCCTTAGACTACCGCCCAGTGTCACCACAGGGACCCAGGTATCAAAGCCGGGTAACTCATACTGCTGTTAGTTCAGCTAAGGGAGGGAGGAGTGGGGATGATGAGGCCATCCCAGCCCCTCTGATACCTGTGGATATCGGGATTCTGCAGGCAGCCCTGGAGGGATTCCAGGGACACATGGGTAATGGCAGAAGCAGTGACAGTTTATTAGAAAAGACAGGCTTCAAGGGAGGGAATAGCTGGAGCCCAGGTCAAGTTAGAAGATTAGAGAGCAGAGCTTTGGGAAGGGAGGCTCATTTGCACAGAGGCTCATTTGCATGGTGCCGGCTTTTGGCCCTATCACTTGCAGTTCAATACACACCTTCACCTGGTCACCTGTCTCCACCCAGGGGTGTGCGTTAGTGCCATGAGGAGCCACAGGTGACCTGCAGACACTCTGGTGTGCCTCTGCCCTGACTCAGTGGCCGGGACTAGTTCTGGCTGGCCTCCACAGGGGCTCTCCAACTGTTCTCTTTGCCAACCGTTTTATTTCCCATGGGCTAATTTTGCAGCCTCATGTCAGGTCTTCAGGGCCTCACTCCCCATCGACTCCCGCCTCATCTCTGCTCCCAACAGCTACCTTATCTCCTCTCAGCTTTTAGCTGAACTGACCCCTCCCCCCTGAGGGCTCTGTCGGAACAGCAGTGAAGTTATACCCCCCCAGGGAGCATATCCACCAGGGCCCCGAATGCTGCATATTTGGAACACAGATCTTCTCAAGTGTCCCAGTGCCCTCACCAGAGAAAAGAAGCAGTGGAGAGGGCTCAGGGCGGTGTTGTGACAAGAAGGACACCACACACGGAGAAGACGCCACCCCCAGCATCCCACCCCCACCCCTGGGAGAAAGGCAGAGGGGTCCCTGATTCTGGGCTCCTGTGGCTCCAAGCCCCCTACTTTGTGGCATTATTATGGTAACAGACACAGCAGTTCTCCTCGGCCTCCCCACTCTGACCAAGGGGACACCATGGTGTGATCCACGCCACATGATCTGCAGGCTCCATTTCTCACAGGATGGGTGAGGGGAGTGTCCCACTCACATCCATCCACAGGAGGCACCGGGGTGAGTAAACACGGGTCTGAGCTCTGAGTATGTCTGCCACCTGGCAGAGGCTTGGCTGCTTCAGGCTGGGGGACTTCACAGAAGCCCTGGGCTAGAGTTGAAAGTGAGGCCATAACACGTGGTTCAGGTCTTATGCCCAACCGTCCCTCTGTCCTGACCCAAGCAGCAAAGTGTGGAGACTGTGGTATGTCACTCACAGGTACAGTGGCAGGAACCGTTTGAGTGACATCTCTTTGGCGTTAGGGAAATCCCATGACTGGGGTATTCTGCAGCCACAGAGGGACATCCAGAAAACACCTTTGGTGATGAGGAAGTCAGCTAAATGCACGTTATACATGCTGTGCAACGGTCACTGTATGGACACAAATTTTCAATATCTATTGAAAAGAAAGACACCTCCAAGACCAGTCCTCGGAAAGCCACCTGTTTGTTTGAGAGAGGGTCTTGTGTAGCCCAGGCTTGCCTCAAAATTGCTGTATGGCCAAGGATGCCCTTGAACGTCTAATCTCCCTGCCTCCACTTTACAAGTGGTGGGATTACAGGACTTTGTGCATGCTGGGCACGCACCGCACCAGCTGGGCTACAGTCCTGAGGTGTTTAAATCTGTAAACATGGGAAGAACCAAGGAAGGGTACAAGGAGAGAGAGGGATGCACACCAGGGTGTGTTCTCAGCTCTGTGGTGGTCACCTGTCCATGTGAGCCACAACCAGTCAAGCCTGAAGCATTTCGTACCCAGCAATTCTGCCCACTCAGCCTCCTGTGTGGGCTCTCTGGACTTCAGGTATCTGAAGTGTTCAAGTCTAGTGTTCAGCTCCTCAGTTTGCCCTGTCTATGCAATGGGGATACTTGACATGCCTGCCTTGGCCAGCTGTGGAGGCGGCAGCACATCTGGTAAGCACTCGGTGCCCGGAGAGCCAAGTCCCACTCTTCTGTGTGACTGGCCTCTCTCCTCCTTTCTGGGTAGACCAGCGCTTCCAGGATGACGTCCCAGCCTTTGAGGGGTTCCCAAGGTTGAGCCAGGCAGCCTCCCACCTCACACCCCATGAAGGGGCAGAGGGCAGGAGCAAGGTGAGACGGGGCGGCAGGACGGCGTGCCTGTGGGAACGGCCCCTTGGCATCTGGCACAAGACAACTTCCTCGTTCAAAGACCAAAGGCCTGGAACAAAGAAGACTGGAGTGTTCTTGGACTTCAAATGCTTCTGACGAACACTGTTTTGATGGCTTCGATGTAAACAAATTCTGAACATATGGATTAAATTTCTCCTGACGGCTTAAAAATTAAGGAGAGGAAAAGCAAGTCTCGGGCGATGTTCATGCTGCTGCTCTTCGCCTATCTCCAGGATCTTTGGGAAATAATTGGAGACATGTCCTCACACCCCACCCAGCACTAGGCTCTATCCCCCCCCCCTTTAATTGCTGTTATGACTCACTGTTGAGTTGGTGATTATTTTTATCCAGTTAATGAGAGTAATCTATAAATTACCACTGACCCAGATTCATTATTTAATAAGACTTAAATTACACACCCAAGTTTTCAGGAGCAGAGGGCTGGAGCCTCCAAGTGGCATCTGCGAGTTCTCAAAGGCCCAATGCTCTGATGCTGGGGATGCTTCGGCCACCCTGCCCCTCTGAGTGCATGGCCTGGGTGGCCCTTGGGGCATCTGGCCGATCTCCAGGGCCTAACACTCACTCAAGCTACCAGGGACTGGCTTTAGAACCCGCCAAGAGCACACTAGGACGGTTTCCTGTTCCTGCCTCTTTGGATGACTCCTTGCCAGTTTCTCCAGTACGGTTGTACGGCATGACAGAGCATTGATTTTTATGGGGCTTCTTTTGTTTGTTTGTTATTTGAGACATGGTTTCTCTGTGTAGCCCTGGCTGTTCTGGAACTCACTCTGTAGACCAGGCTGGCCTTGAACTCAGATATCTGCCTGCCTTGCCTCCTGAGAGTTGGGGTTAAAGGCGTATGCTACCACCCCACTTTTATGGGACTTCTTATTGTGGATGCAACAAGCCAGCCAGGATTTCCCAAAGTGTGTGCAAAAGTCACTGTCAGCCAGGGCTTCTTCCTCACACCCAGTCACAGTGCCACAGACTCTCTAGGCACACAAGGTCAAGGTCCCTGCCAGCTCCAAGGCTACAGACAGTGCAGGTTCCAGGGAGTGTCCTCCACCCCCAGCCCCTGTGTCCTGTCCACATGAAGGCCTCCTGTAGAGCTAGATTAGGCCCATTCTCCCTTCCTGCTAGTAACTGTGAGGGTTCCATTGTCTTTATATGGAAATACACACTTCAAAGCTTGGGCTGGGTGATTGGACAAAAAGGGATCTGGAACTTTTTTTTTTTTTTTTAAACCTGAGACAGGCTTTCTCTGTGTAACAGCTCTGGCTGTCCTGGAACTCGCTTTGGAGACCAGGCTGGCCTTGAACTCACTAAGATCCACCTGCCTCTGCCTCCCAAGTGCCGGGATTAAAGGCGTGTGCCACCACCACCCTGGCTGATCTTTGTAAAAATATATTTTTATGAACATATTAATTATACCCTCTCTTGTCTCCCTTCCCCCACACCCCTTTCCTCCCCACCAGCCCCCACTCCTACCCTGTTTTGTTTCATTTTGTTTTACTTGTGTGTGTGTGTGTGTGTGTGTGTGTGTGTGTGTGTGTGTGTGTGTCCCGTGAGTTCACTCAGGGTTTTCAGGAGCATGGAGAGGAGTCTGTTTACAGGAGCACACGGTTACTCCACTGCAGAAAATGCTCTCCTTCCTCCATCAGCTAGTAACCTCACCGGTGCTGGGGAGGGGCGGCCTGTGAGCTGGGCTGGGTCTAATCTCTACTGTCCCCGTTGGGAGCCACTAAGACCCTTAGCTGATCCCCTCCCTCTTCTCTTCTCTCTTCTGCTACTAAGCTGGCTGTGCCTTGGCAGGGACCTTCTGCACCCTCCTCTCTCTCCCTGCTCAGGCATTTCTTCTGGGTCTCAGCAGCTCCTCGGAGAGGCCCTCAAGTGCAGCATCCAAGACAGTCCCCAGGTGACAACTACCCCTAAGACAGGCGGAGTGGCCCCTTCTCTCATTGTCCTGTCCACAGGCCCACGTGGGACGTAGGATACAGGATACATCCGTAGGATGTGCTCAGTCATTTCCCCAGCCGCTCTCCTGTTCATGGGCCCAGCACGTTCTCTACTAAGGTGTCCCTGGGGGGTGAGGGTGCTGAGACTTAGCTCTGAGCCTAGTGCTTGCCTAGTGTACACAGTTCTGGGTTTTATCCCCAGAAACTAAAAACAAAATGAGAAGGGAAGGAGGGAGGCAAGAGGGAAAAAAAGGAAGAGAAATAAGAAAGGGAGAGAGAGAGAAGGGAGAGGGAAGGAGGGAGGGGAGGGAGAGGGAAGGAGGGAGGGAGGGAGGGAGGCAGGGGAGGGGGAAGGGGGAGAGGAGGGGAGAGAGGGAGGGAGGAGGAGAGAGAGAGAGATTTGCTGGGCACCCCTGTACTGACTCCACATGGCCACAGTTTCCAGGCTAATCTGCCCAGGGGCTTCCTCCACCCCTGGAAATGCTACTGTGTCATGGTCTCTTCACAGCAGGCCCAGAAGCCTAAGGCCAGTCAGAAGAAACTGGGATGTCTGTATCTTGGGGGGGGGTGGGACTCCTCCCAGAACCCCAGATGTGCTATGAGGAGCCTCATGGTCCTTTGTTGCCAGCCTGAGGTCACACATGGCTACAAAGTTGGTTTGGGTTCATAAAACTGTTGTGAAACACACCAGACATGGACTTTCTATCCCAGTGACCCCATTCTGGCCACGGAGCACTTCTCCATCACTGGCCTCCAGAATGCCCACCTTTCATCTTGGAACTGAAGTTTCCTCCCCTAGCAATGCCCCCCCCCCCCACCACCACCACCACAACCCTTTCCAGCTTCTGTCTCCACGATTGCCACAGCCCCAGGGATGTCAGCCAGGACATCACACATTACAGTGACCTCAGCTTAAAATGGCTCTGCCGACAGCTGCTGACTTTGTGATGTAAAATGACAGAATCATACTTTGAATCCTGGAACTGGATACATTCTGGGACAGCACTGTACCCTAGGAGCCTCTGTCACAGTGGCAGCTGGTGACTTCAGCATCCTCCAAAACTCTGTCCATTTCAGAGGACTCTGAAGTATGGCTGTGATAAAATGGCTGTCCCTAGTTGGGGGTCTGAGGCATGAAGGGATGTGGATGTGTGTCCTTATGTGTTCTTGGAGGAATTGGGCAGAGCTGGAATTCTATTTGCATTAATGAGCAACTCATGCTCAGCCAACTCCCAAGATAAATGAGTCCTTACCTCTGAGGTCTTTCAAGGGCCAGGGGAAGCCTTGAATTTCCAGAAAATCTGCAGGCTAGTAGAGAAACTGCCTGCTTCAGTGGGTTTTGTAATGGCCATTTTAGTTTGTTCTGGAACAGGGTTTCTCAGCTCTAGTTCACTGTGTACAGAGTGGCATGTTCTTTGTGTGGGCAGAGGAGCTGTCCTGGGTGCAAAGGGTGTTTGCTGTGTCCACTGTCCTCTCCCCTCTGCTGTGTCCTTACCTATGACAACAAAAATGGTTTCCAGATAAATCAAAAGTCCTCAGTGGACAAAATCTACTATCAGCGGAAATATTCTAGAAGTTCAGACAGGATCACACACTCTTACACTCCCCGCAAGCGCAGAGACCACGTGTGCAGGCAGGGGTGGGGCCTGGGAGGTGGAGGGGAGGCGGGTGTGTGTGTGTTTGGGGGTGGGGAATGTAGCCGATTAAAGGAGGAAACAGGCAATAACAATGTAGCTCATGTTATAAGATTCTATTCCATGTGGTTGGTGTCTGTCTGGATTCTTCATGTTAGTATCTATTACATTTAATTACATTTAGCATTGTGTTACATTTAATATTAGGTTACTAATTTTATTTAACTGAAAGAAGGCTTTGGGGAGATTCAAGCTCTTTAGTTTTTTTTTCTCATGGATCTCATGATCGGCTTCCTGCCCCAGGGATGCTATCACATGTCAGTCCTAGGAGCCTGGAAGGGAGAATATCTCTTTAAAAGGAACTGCCTCAGAGCCATGGCGTTGAGGACATGGCAGAAGTAACAGCAGCTGTCCACAGGGCTCCACAAGGATGTTTCATTCATTCAGTGTCCTCCCACTGTGGAGTGAGGAGGAGGCGATGGAGTCTGACTTACGCAAGGGGGATGATCTGGACGAAGCCCGCCTGCCTTCCTCACCTCCTCCTCCTCCTTTTTTGAGACAGACTCTTATGCAGCCCAGTCTAGCACTGACCTTGGAATTCTCTCGTCTCCAACCCCCAAGTGACCCAACTATTGAGGCTACAGCATGCACCACCATGCCCAGCTCTTGTAAGAAACTGTGCTGGTTAGTTTTCTGTCAACTCGACACAAGCTGGAGTCATCTGGGAAGATGAAACCTCAACTGAGAAAATGCATCCATCCGATTGGCCCGTGGGCAAGTCTGTGCGGTGTTCTCTGGATTAATGATTGATGTGGGAGGGCCCAGCTCACTGGGGGTGGTGCCATCCCTACGCAGCTGGTCCTGAGTGCTGTGAGAAAGCAGGCTGAGCAAGCCATGAGGACCAAGTCAGGAAGCAGCACTCCTCCATGGCCTCTGCACCAGATGCTCCTGCCTCCAGGTTCCTGCCCTGCTTGAGTTCCTACCTTGGCCTCCCTCGAGATGGACTGTGATCAGGACATGTAAGCCAAATGAGCCCTCTCCTCTCCAAGCTGCTTTTGGTTATGGTGTTTATCACAGCAACAGAAAGCTAAGTGGGGCAGCGACATTTTATAAAGATTTTTAAATTTTTAATTTATTATTATTGCACATGTGATGGGTCAGCATTGCCACAGCACAGAAAGACACCAGGGGACAACCCTGTGCTATGCTCCTCTCCTTCCTCCTTTAAGTAAGTTCTGGGGATCGAACTCAGGTTTCAGGGCAAGCACTCAATTCACTCAGCTATCTCACTAACCATGGGAAACTCTTTCTATTCAGATCTTTCTGGAAGAATCCAGAAGTAAAGAACATTTAATGCAACTGGACCAATGAGATTTGTGTTTCCGAATCCCTCTGGGCTGAGAGCAGAAATACATCCTACCGACAAGTCTCACCTAGCTAGTGCCTTGCTGTGTGAGCGCGTGTGCATGCCCATGTGTGCACGCCCATGTGTGCCTGCACATGCATATGAAAAGCAGGCAGGATTGTTATCATTTATTATTTCCCACTTTGTTCCAGAGCCTCGTCAACTGGGATCCTACAGATGTTTTCACTAAGTCAACTTAGGAGTCAATCCAGCCACTAAAAAAGAATAGAAAGAGGCTGGCAAAAGAACTCAGCCAGGAAGGGTGCATGCCTCCAAGCCTGATGACCTAAGTTTGATCCCCAGGACCCACATTGTGGAAGGCGAGAACAGATTCCTGTATGCTGTTCTCTGACCTCTGTGTGCTTGCACACACCCCTCTGTCATACACACAAAACCCCTAACAGGCAGTCCAGGAGTGGGGTCTCCAAGGCCAGCCAGACGGCCAGGGTGTCTTCCCTCTCCCATGTCCCAGATCTGTTGTCTGAGATTCAGCTCATTCATGCCCTGCTTCCCAGCTTGGGTGGCAAACATTTGAGGGAAAAAAATGGGTTTAGTGGCAGAAAAACAGGAGCCTGGCCCCCACCCAAGCTGCCCTTGATCTGAGACTTGGCAACGGATCTTGGTGCCAAGTTCACTGTCTTCTCTAGGTCCCGATGATTCTCCCCAGGGCATGCAGTGGACAAGTTTGATTTATTGATGTGCTTGAAAGAATCTTCAGACAATACAAGGCTTCTGGTGACTTGTCTGAAGACACCCACAAGCCACAGCCCCGGCTCTGAGTCACCCTCCCGAGTGACAGGGATCTTCAAAGTACTGGACTCCGCAGACGCGACCGTGGGCTGGGGAGCAACGTGGAAAAGCTGACTGGGTGTTACAGCCGAGTGTGGCAATGGCTTTGGGGACAGTTTCTTCCGGAGATCCTCTTTGTGTTTTCTGTCTCTCTGTGTTGTTCCCTGGGGCTCAGAGGAGGCCAGGCGGTGGGAACACAGGACTGGAAGTCTGGTGCCATGGCCTGGGATGGTGGCCAGCCAAGGGATGGTTTTGGATGACAGTGGGGTGTGTAGAGGGGAGGCCCGTTGCTCAGAGAACCAACACAGAGCCTCCAGGGTGGCCCCTTGTCTGCCTCTTCAGGGCCCAATCAAGAATGGACAGACTGGGGGCTGGAGAGAGGGCTCAGTGAGTGGTTAGAGCACTTGTTATAAAAGAGAACCAGGGTCCCATTCCCAGCATCTGCACGGCAGTTCACAATTGTCTGTAACTCCTTTCCAGGGATCCAATGGCCTGTTCTGCTCTCCAAGGGCACCAGACGTGCATGTGCAGGCAAAGCACCCATAAACACAAAATAAAAGTAAGTAAGTCTACTGGGCAATGGTGGCAGACGCCTTTAGCCCCAGCACTCGGGAGGCAGAAACAGGTGGATCTCTGAGTTCAAGGTCAGCCTGGTCTACAGAGTGAGTTCCAGGCCAGCCAGGGTTACACAGAGAAACCCTGCTCTGAATATCAAAAACCCAAACAAAATAAACCCCCCCCCCAAAAAAAACCAGAAGTAAATTTTTAAAAACAGAAAATGAACAGACAGGGTAGGATGGGATACGCCTGCGGTCTCAGCACTCAGGGAAGACAGTCACAAGTTCTTGGCGAGCCTAGCAGCATAGCAAAACCCTGCCTCAAAAAATGACTGAGGTTAGAGGAAAGCAGTGTTCACTCAAGATTTCTGCCTCAGCAGATACCGCTAAAGACCCTCTGCTGTGGGCAAATATGTCCCTGTGTGCATGCTAAACCTCAAATGTCAAGTGCGGGCTTGGTTAACAGGAGTGGCTTAGGTTAAGTGTCAAGGGTGCACAGTGTCAGTGGTGGGAACCTGAGGCTGCAGAGCTGCTTGGAGGGCAAAGCACTTGCCACACAAGTGTGAGGACCTGAGTTTGGATCCCCAGAATGCCCAAAAAGCTAGGCCTGCTGGTGCACACGTGTAACCCGTGCAGGGGAGGCAGAGACAGGAGGATTGCTGGGACTCTCTAGCCAGCCAATCTAGCAGAATCTGTGATCTCCAGGTTCAGGAAGAGACCCTGCCCCAAAAACTAAGATAGGGAGTGAATGAGGAAGACACCTGGCATCTACCTCTGGCCTCTGCACATGTACACAGCTGGAGGAAGAAACAGACACAGTGCACATGCACGCTCATGCGCGCGCGCGTACACATGCACACACACAGATGGAGGAAGAAACACATACATACTTCTTTTCTTTTCAAATCATAAACAGGGCTTGGGAGCCCTGTACCTTCTGCCCAGTTTTTCTGGAAACCTAACATTGCAACAAAAACAAAATTCATTCATGAAAAAGTCTTGTCCATCCCAAGCTCAAACTCTGACCCTGGAACCAACCCCGGACTTCACCTCGCTCTGGAGGAAGTCGCTGTGGCCCTGGCACTCTGTGCCACCTCTCTGCTGGCTCCTCTGTAGGCACACTGTATTCCAAGAGGCCTGACTCTTCCCACCACAGGGCCTTTGCATATGCTGTCAGGTGTCTCTCACCATGGCTTCCATGGCTGTGCCTAAACAACTCCTTCACAACCACTTTCTAAAGGAGAATTTTGTTGGAGGTCCGTGTGTGTGTGTGTGTGTGTGTGTGTGTGTGTGTGTGTGTGTGGCCTTCCCAGCCAGAGGCCAGAGGCCTGAAGAGGACATCAGACATCCTGCTCTGTCACTGTTCCCTTGAGACGGTTCTCTCACTGGGCCTGTAGCTTGCAGTGTTTTGGTGATAAGCTGGCTGGTCATCGAGCACCCAGAATCTACCTGTTTCCACTTCCCCAGTGCTGTGGATATGGGCACATTTGGCCACACCCAGCATTTTTACAGGGGTGCTAAGGATTTGAACTTGGGTCCTCAAGCTTATACAGCAAGTGCTCTTACCCGCTGAGCCACCTCCCCAGGCCTCTCCTAGAAGCATATTTACTTATTTTGTGTATGCACACATGGAGAGGTTTTCATACAGCTCTCAGGAGTCAGTTCTTTCCTGCCATCTCGCAGGCTCCGGAGATCAAACTCAGGTCTGTCAGGTCTACACACAAGTGCCTCTAGCCCCTGAGCCATCTCTTTGGCCCCAGGAAGTCTTTTTTGCTTCCTGCATGATAGCTTTGGAAATATATTTCATTTCCACATTGTTCTATTGTTGCTATGTGTGGCCTTCTTCCTCCATTTAAATGTGAACCCCGTGAGGGCAAGAGGTTCTGGTCGGGTTCTGTGATAAACCTGGGGTCTGGAAGTGTGGTTGGCCCACTGTAGACATGCTATAAATGATCGACCACTGTAAAAATAAAAGTCATCAGCTTTTTAAGCTGAAGTGCTCTGGTGTACACAACTAGGAGCCATGGACTTTAGAGGAGTGTCTAAATGCTCCCTGGGGGCCCACATGCTGAGTAGACAAGGCCAGCCCATGCGGGAGGTGGTGGGCCTGTGGGGAGGAAGGTCGGTCACTGGTGAATGCCCTCCATGAAGATACAGGGACCTTGCCCCCAGCCTCCCTCTCCCCCTCTGCCTCCTTTCTCTTCTCTTCCCTCCCATTCTCTATCTTTTTCTCCTCTCTTTCTTCTCTCTCCCCATCTTTTCTTCTTCTCCCCCTTCCCCTTTTTCTCTGTCCTCTCCCACATCCCTCTTTTTTCTCCCCGCTATTTCTCCCTCCTCTTGTTCCTCTCTCTCTCTCTCCCCACCCCCACACTGTCACCATGAATCCTCCACAGCTGTGTGCTGTGCCGGGGTGCCCCACACTCCCACAGGCCCAAATCAGCAGGCCAAGTGAGCGTGGAGAGAAACCTCTGAACTGTGAGCCGAAGTAAGTCCTCCTTCCTTCTCCACAGGCATGATGTCACAGAGATGGGTGGCCGAGTGCCCAGCCAAGCATTTATGCTTCCGGGACACAGGCTAAGGTCAGAGGTCAGAGGTCAGGACTGAAAGCTGGCTAGCCGTTTGACCAAGCTTGGTCTCTTTTAACCAATAAGACAGGCTCATGATGGGGCTGACCCAGTAGGCTCTTGGGAGGGTTAAATAAACCAACATCTCAAGTGCCTTGCCAAGGCCAGTGCCAAGCTCACACACAATGAATACCTGTCTGACCCCTGGGGGCCACTGGCAACACCCAGAAATAAATGGGAGAGAGGAGAACCTACCTCAGGGGGCTCCACCCTTGCCAAAGACAGGCTTGTTGACCTGGTAGATATAGCAAGGGAAACAGGGCAGCCATATGACAATCCTCGGGGCAAGGGCCCAGGGGCTACCTTGAAGGCCAGTCTATGGGTGTCTGCCTATCAGGGGGATTGAGCTAGCCTTCTTCTGCTTGGACCAGATCCATTAAGCTGCTCAGTGACAAGTCACTGGGCCATGTTCCCAGCCAGGCTGCTTTCCCTGTGGGGTTTTGCTCGTCTTCAAGCATTCTTCCCTGCACGGCAGGGCCTTTTCATTAGCTTTTGGAGACAGGATCTCATGTAGCCCAGGCTAGGCTCAGATTCACTCTGTATCTGAGGCTGACCCAGAATCCTTCTGCCTCTGGCATTGCAGGCATGAGCCACCATGAGCAGGGAGGGAGCTCTACTGCTCAAAGCTCAGCCTGTATCTAAGCCAATAGGGCAGTCCTGGTGGCGGCGGAGTCCGGGACAACGACGAGATCAAAATGTGATTATGATTCAAGCAGGGATCAGAGGAGATTGATCCGTCTGACAAAAGTCTGGATACTTGCTCTGCTGCCAGAGTCAGCCCTGAGAAAACAGATGGAAACAATAGACTCGCCTAATGAGGGCCAAGGGGAACAGGGAAGCCGACTTGTTGCTATTTAAATGATGTTTTCAAAGAATTATTAGTTTTTTATTGTGGCCTCTCAGAATGCAAAACGCAGGCGCGTGTGCGTGTGCGTGTGTGTGTGTGTGTGTGTGTGTGTGTGTGTGTGTATGTGTGTGTGTGTGTGTGTGTGTACATGGTTGGAACCAAGGTGTACCTCTCAGAGCAGGGTTAGGAGTGTCCCAATGTTCCCTCAATAGATGGTACCGATTCCTATCAGCCCCCAGAGTCCCCTCAACCAGGTGACTCTGTGACATGGAGCTCTGTGAAATTGCTTGGGACTCCTTCTGCTATTTCAATACTGGGCTGGGACGTATCAGAGTAGTGTGTGTGTGTGTGTGTGTGTGTGTGTGTGTGTGTGTGTACACATGTGCCCAGAGGCCAGAGATCAACCTGAGGTTTCATTCTTCAGAAATCACCTTGTTTTTCGAGACAGTGTCTCTCACTGGGACACGGAAGTCACTGATCATTGCCGGTCTGGCTGGCAGTGCACCCTTATCCTTCTCCACCTACCCAGCACTAGGCTGACAAGGTGGTGCCTCTGGGCCTTGCATTTTTTGTTGTTTGTTTTGTTTTGTTGCTGAGACAAAGTCTCAGCACGTGGGCTTGGATGGCCTGGAACTTACTACACAGACTCCTAGAGACCTGCCTTCCTCTGCCTCAGGAGTGCTGGGATTAAAGGCATCCCCGAGGCAGAGGAGGCTGCACCACCCCAACCCACAAGGCCTGTGTTTTGACATGGGTCCCTCACGCTTACCAGGCAAGCACTTTCCTCGCTAAGGGGTCCCCCAGCCTCTGGTTCTCTACGCATGCCCAAAGACAAATGCAGTTCAGTGTCAGCACCAGGGTCAGGAGACTTCTCTAAGGTCAAGTCTGCCTGGAAAGGGAGGGCTGGGTCAGCTTCTCACCGAGCAACCCAATATCTATAAACACGTCAGTCACGTGTGCCTCACGCAACCGGAGGAGCCAGAAGAAAAGATGAGGCAGTGTTGACGGCCTGTCTATTGAGTGCTACTGCGCACTTTAGGAAATGAAAATGGTAGCGCTCAGGCTGAAGGATGGTAGAAGCTGCCTCAAGTGCATGAGGCCATAGCTGCTCTGCAGTCGGTGGAGGAGAGGGTTTGGGTTATCAGTATGGGTCCCTGGGGGCGTCTGTGAACATAATCATACACACACCCAAGTGTCAGCATTCAAGAGGTAGAGGCAGGCAGGTCTCAGTGAGTCATGGCCAACTGGTCTACGCAGAGAGTTCCAGGCTGGCCAGGGCTACGTAGTGAGACTCTGTCTCAAAACAAAACAGCATTGAAGAGGCACCTGGGTGAAGAGCTGGGTATAGTGAAGTCTTTGCCTCAGAGCTTGGCAATGTCTTCTGTCCCCACAGGTCTCCACGGACGCCTCGTGAGAACTTTGTCCCCATCCAACCAAGACCCTCTCCAGAAAGTGCCCTTTAGATGTCCTCGAACACAGCTGCTCACTGTAGCGTGACTTAGTCGCAAGCCTTGTACAGAAAGAAACCGAATGTTCACAGACCGACTTCAGTGAGGTCACGTAAACCAGGGCACATCTGCTCAGCACAAGTCACAAGGGCCAAGGCATTCTGTGCACTGATTTGGAGAGTGCTGGGAGGTCAGGTTGCAAGATGCCTGCAGGATGCAGTGTGCAGCGTACAGTTCTCTGTGCTCCGAAAATACAGAGCCTAAGCATGCAAGTGCCAAGATGTGCAGGGGATCTTTAGACAGGCATCCTGGAACTCAGCCTGCAGCAGGGGCTCTTTCTCTGTGGGAATAGGGAGCTGGGACTTGGGGTATGGTGTAGGAGAGACATTTCTGTTTCCTTTCAGGATTTAGGGATGAATATTGAGGCTACTGTCCCTCATGATGGGGAAGGTGGGGCAGGGGATGCTGCAGATACAGCCAGCTGTGATGATGGAAACCTGAGGCTGTTTGCTCACATCTGGGCAGATGAGGAAATAGACAGGAATACTGGGTTTTTATGTGTGTATATTTTTTAAAAATTCTCTCTCTCCCTCCCTCCCTCCCTCCCTCCTTCCCTCCCTCCTTCCCTCCCTCCTGTTTTCTCTCTCTCTCTCTCTTTCTCTGATCTCACTATGTAGCCCAAACTGGCCTGGAACTTACTATGTAGATAAGGCTGCCTTGAACTCAGAGACCCTCCTGCCTCTGCCTCCTGAGTGCTGGGATTAAAGGTGTGCCACCATGCCCAGCCATGTTTCTTATTTGTTTGCTTTTGGTTTTGTTTTAAAATAAAAGAGACAGAGATGCCCCTAAGACTTGGAGTAATTAGTTTTGAAGTTGTGTCCCCAACATAAGCATTGGGTTTTCAGTGTCCCGGTTCCCTGGGGAAACTAACTCCATCCCATCACTCAAGTGGGTGATTTCCAGAAACAGACAGCCTGGTCAAGCTCCTCCCCCAGGGTCCCTTTGTTGCCCCGTGGACTGGGGACAGGTCAGTTTTCTCTGTGGTTATGGTCCCATCTGTGTGAGGTCCGAGCAGCTGGAGTCCTCACCGCTGACCTCACTCCATACAGATGTGATCCAAGGCTGACACTGTGCATGGCATCTCAGTAGCCTGCCCCAGCCTGGCCGTGGCTGTCCTTCACAGGCCATCTTCCTTCCCCTCTGCACACTGCCCTCTGAGGAGGCACAAAGACCAGCTAAACATGTGCACTCAAGTCCAGGACGCCGTGTCTTTGTGCCGAGTGGATCTGCCTGCCATCATGAGCTGTCTTGTATGTTACATGGGTGAGAAATAAAGGTCTCTGTGTCTGAGCTGTCACCCAACCATCAGTCCCTGCTTGTCACAGCAGGTCAGCCTGCCCTGACAGGGCAGTGCAGAAGAGGAAGCCTTCTAAGTCAGGCATGTCAGAGGGACATAGGCTTTCTCTACAGGCTGAGCGTCCCGGCTAGTTTAATGTCAACTTGACACAAGCTAGAGTCATTTGGGAAGAGGGACTCTCAACTGAGAAACTGTCTCCAGAAGATTGGCCTGGAGGCATTTTCTTGTTTAATAATTAATGTGGGTGAGCCCAGCCCACTGAGGGTGGTGCCAGGCCTGGTCAGAGGATCTTGAGTGCTATAAGAAAGCAGGCTGAGCAAGCCGCCACAGGGAGCAAGCCAGTAAGTACAGCCTCTGCGACAGCGCCTATATCCAGGTTCCTTCCTGCCTTGAGTCCCCGCATGACTTCTTTTGATGAACTGTGATGTGAAAGTGAAAGCAAAATAAACCTTTTCCCCAAGTTGCTTTTGGCGCCAGTGTTTTATTACAGCAATGGGAACCCTGACTAAGACACTGATGAATACTAGGAGGAGCCATTTTCAGGAAAGGTGCCTGAGCCAACTGAGTGCTCCCCGGGGACTGCCATGAAGAGGAGCCCTTTAAGCAGGAGCAGGGTATAGACAGAAAGGAAAGGGCCAAGCAGAGCTGGAGTCCAGTTATATTCGCCCCCAACCTCATCCAGGGAGGCTCTGGGGGCTGTGATTCCACAGTGCTCCCCACTTGAGACCAGGGGCCAGGCTAGCTCCGCCCTCTGATCTCCAAGCAAGCTTTATTTGTCAGAACACAAAATATCACACAAGTCTAGGGCGGCTGCACCCCTCCTGAGAGCAGTTCCCTGCTGAGGAAGCCATCACCCTTAGCCCAAGCAAAGGAGACTGCAGAGAGATCAGAAATGGCTGTGTCCCAGGGCCAACCATAGAGCACTGCTCTCATGGTGCCGTGGGGAGGGAGAGGTGGTTCAGAGAAGGATGTGCTGGGGCCAGCCTTTGGGGCCAGCCTTTGGCAGACTTTCTGCTGCACCGTTTCCTTCCACTTGCCCAGCAGTCCACAAGGGTTCTGCCTCCATCCTGACACAGTCTTCAGATGTAACTCTCAAGGCTGAGGGGCAGGGACTCTTTCTGGAGGTTGGAGCAGAATGACAGGAAGTTGAACTTGGCAATGAGATGAGTTAGAGTTCTGTGAGAAAGGCGCAAAGGAGCATGCTTAAGAAAGGGAATGCACTCAATCCTGCTTCCCTGCACCCCAGAGAGCACTCAGGGACCCTGGGGAGGGTACAAGGGACAGGCACGTAAGGCCCTTCGCATTTGACACTTTCTGCAGATTCCTAGCCCAGGTCTCCCAAGAGTTGCTCCACCTAGGCATTGCAGACAGGGTGAGGCCAACAGGCCAGTCACCTGCTCCTCCTGCCTCCTCAGCTGCCACTCCCCTGCAGGCTGTGAAGTCACCACTCTGACTCAGGGCTGCCCAGCCTGCTATGTGCTGACAGAGCACCCCCAGCCCATCCTGGGCCAAGGCATTGCTCACTGGGGTGCCTGGATCTCCTGGGAGTGGCAGAGAAAGAGAGGATGTTGCGTCTAGGTGAGAAATTTCAGTGACAGAACTGCTTCCACCCCTACCCACCCCAAACAGCACAATGCTGAGACAGCTTCTGGAGACACAAGTCACAGACTCAAGCTGGAGTCCAGTGCCTGGGCTCCAATGCCAAATCCAGCCCTCTCCAGGTGTGCGGCCTGGGGCAGGTTGATTAACCTATCTGAGCCTGTGAATAATCCTAGGCTTTTTCTCATGGAGCTCTCGTAAGGGTTCATTGGGACAATACTTGGAATGTTCTAAGAATTTTATAATCAAAAGTTTCAGTTATTATTGATCTTGCATTTAATTCAACATTATTCAAAGGAGACTTTATCCTGAGGGATCCCCAGTCTGTTAGTGATGTGGGTCTTTGGGAAAGCCCTTCCTCCACCCCAGCATTCTCAAGATGTGACTCCATTGCCTTCTGGGTCCCTCCTTCAGAGACAGCAGTGCATACCTAGCAAGCAACAGATACTTAACACTGGTACTCAGCATGTAATGGGTACCCAGCATGCAACAGACACCTAACAAGCAACTGTACCCAGCATGCAGCAGGTACCTAATATGCTGCAGACGGATTTTTCCTTTGTCTCAAGGTCTTTATTTCAAATTAAATAAATATTTTATGTGTATGAGTGTTTTAACTGTATATCTGGGTACCATGTGTATGCCTGGTACCTATGGAGGCCAGAAGGGGGCATCAAATCCCCTAGAACTGGAGTTACAAACAGCTGTGAGCCACTGTGTCGGTTCTGGGAATCAAACCTAGGTCCTCTAGAAGAACAGCCAGTGCTCTTAGGCACTAGGCCACGTCTCCAGTCCCTTGTTTTTGGTAGCAGTGTAAGCCCATGTATTATTTATTTTCTTCCTTCCTTTCTTTTGAGATAGTCTCACTCTCCACTGGCCTGGAAGTCACGGCAATCATCCCGCTTCAGCCTGTCGAGCATCGGTGTTACAAGCACAAAATCTGCCTTAGTTTTCATCTTTCTTGGGAAACACTAATCTTCAGCCTTTTTTTTTTAAAACTAGATTTAGGATCTTTCTGTAACATTTATTAAATACTCTTTCTGCCCACATTCTCTTTTCTCTCCTTTCGGGACCAGGATTACGCAGTGTTAAACACATCACTGTTGTCCTGTGTTCCTGTGGCTATAGCTCCCTTGCTGTGTTTAGGGGAGATGGTTTCTGCAGGTCTCACTAAGCTCTGTCCTTGGACCCTTAAAATTTCAAACACTGTTTAGCTTCTGGATTCCCACTTGCTTTTCGTCTATGGAGTTTCTGTTCTTGTTTGTTCATTACAGCCATGTTTTCACTTACAACCTTAGAGCTGTGGCTGGCTTCCCTCAACTTTGTCATTTCAGCTCTGGGTCATCCTGTGCCCACCCCACCCCCTTCTGTCTGAGACAGAGTCTCACATCCTGCTGGGATGACAGACACCACACTAGGGTTATGTGGTGCTGGGGACAGAAGCCAGGGTCTCACACTTGCTGGGCAGGTGCTCTACCTATGGAACATCTTGGCGTTTCTTTACCAGTTGCTTTTTAAGGACGAGTCAAGTCACTTTTTAAAGCACTCAGTGTGTGCTCTAGCAGAGCTCTGGGTTCTGTTGTGCTCCTCTGAGGAATGCAGCCTTTATTTCAAGGATCTTTATGTTCTTTAGTTTTACCACTTTTATTTTTTTATTACTATTTTATGGAATACTTTATTAGTTTCTGTAATCAGGCCCACATAGTTAAGACCTTATATATTTAACACAGTATGCAACCCTTAAACAGGTGGGGAGAGGGGGAAGCCAACATTTCTAGTCCAAGATGGCTGTTAATTTCTGTACTCTGCCAACACAACACAGTAAATTGGGATACCTCCCCTCACCCAATGTTTTTAAAAATTCAATATATAGGCTGGGCATGGTGGTACACACCCTTAATCCAGCATTTGGGAGGCAGAGGCAGGAGGAGCTCTGTGAGTTCCAGGACAGTCAGAACTACAAAAATAAATAAATAAATAAATAATAAATATCCTCAAAGGTCTCAAACATTTTTCTCTCCCCCCCCACCCCCCCCCCACACACATTCGTATTAAAAGTCCTGTCATGGTCCCTGCATGGCACTCTTTATCCAGGCTTCTTGGGATCTCTGCTCGGCCTGGTTTCAAGGGTCAGCTAGAGAAGCCAAAGTCACCCTCCCGCCCTTCTCCTTTGGAACTCAGGCAACTTTAACCCCTGGGCCTTTGACACGGTGGAACTGACTGTTCTTTCCCAACCTCAGACCACAGGCTAGCGACAGTGTACAATGGGAAAGTCACTCCACGTTCTGAGCACCAACTGCCCTTGTCTCTGTCACCACTCTCTCCTGTCCCCTTGCTGCCGGTCACTGTCCAGTGCTCTCAGACAACTGTCACCAGAAGCCAGGCACCCACAGTGTCATCTCCATCCCCCACCCCCCAATGCTCACAGTGGGGAGGCCAAGCTCCCAGCACCTCCTGCCTGCAAAATGTTTCACTGTGTGGCACTGTATCCCTCACGGCAGCATGTCCCTCGTGACAGTGTGTCCGTTTTCCAGTCCTTCCTGCCAGCTCTGTACTGGGTCTGGTGACAGAGCAGTGAGCTGCTTGGATGCAGCCCCTGCCCTCGGGGAACTTACATTCTGGGCAAAGTCAGCAAGGACACAGCCCGCCAGCAGGTAACAGCTTACACCTTGGGCCTTGTGGGTAACACAGACAGTGCCAAGTGCACAGAGAACAAAATGGGCTTGTGGATGAGACAGGACGCTGCTGGGGCTGCCTGCGTGTGGCTGGTCAGGCAGCGAATCTTCCAGAAGAGCCAGGGATTAGTGAGGAAGTGAACCTGGGAGTTTTAGAAAAAAATTCTCAGGTAGAACAGCAAGAACAAGGACCCAGAGAAGGGGCAGGCTCGACCTGACTCTCAGAATGAGGAAGAGCCCGGCGGTCTGAGCCCAGGAGAGGCAGGACCCAGAGCAGGGAGCTTAGGCCGCTTCATCTCCTCCCCTTGAAGCTCCTCATTGCTCATCCTGGAACCTGCACTCTCCTCCTCCACAACCCCAAGGATGCCTTTTACAGCCTGAATAAACATGTAGGGAATTTTGCAAAAGCATGAAGTATGTGTATATATATGTATGTTTGTGTTCATAGGTGTGGGTGTGTGTATGTTTGTGCATGACTGTGTGTGCAGGTGTATGTGCATGGATGTGTGTGCATGCATGAGTATGTGTGTATATTTGTAAGTATTTGTATATGCATGTGCATGCATGTCTATATGTATGTGCATACATGTGTATGTGTGTGTCTTTGAATGTGTGTACATGCATGTGCATGTATGTGTAATATGTGTGTACATGTGTATGTGCATGCACATGTATTTGTGTGTATGTGTGCATGCATGTGTATGTGTGTGCAAGTGGTATATGTTTGTATATGTGTGTACATAAGATGTGTGTGTGTGTGAGTGTGCATCGTACTTGGGTCAGGCTTGGAGTCACTCAGTTGTGGCTGATGGTCAGAACAGTCATCTTAAAGCTCCTAGGAGACGCGGGGCTGGGACACGTCCTTTGCAGCAGATCTTGCTTTCCTGAGGTTTCTAAGCCTCACGGCTCCTCCCTCGTGCCTCCTGGATTACCACCCTAAACCTGCCATGATACTCACTCAGTCTTGTCACCTGTCAAAGGTCATTTTTTTCTCCCAAATCATCACCAGGGCAAGGAACATAAAAGAGAAAGAACATAAGAGACAAACATGTACACACATGCACACACACACAGTGAGGGCCAGAGAAAATGAGATGGACCAAGGCAAAGACAGTTGCGGAAAGGGCTGAGGCAGGAGGATCTCAACATCAAGGTCTGTCTGGGATAGCAAGAGATTTCAAAGCTAGCCCAAGGAACACCGGGAGACACTAACTGGACTTCAAAAAAAAAAAAAAAAAACAAAAAAAAAAACAAAAAAGAGGGGCTGTGGCTCAGCGGCAGAGCGCGTGCGTGCCTGGTGCGCTCAAGCCCTGGCTCCATCTCCAGATAGCCCACTTCTGTTTCCATTATCTCCATCGACACACGCCCACGGTGCCTTCCTTCACCTGACTACTGAGTTCTTGCCTGCTCTGTGGGTCACGGGAGGGAGGGCTGAAGGAGTCTGGATAACAGACTCTGCAGGCTCCAAAATGTTCGTGTGCTCGCTATGATATGAATCTGAATTACTTCCCCCAACACACACACACACACACACACACACACACACACACACACACACAC
>CABHPP010147215.1:0-44741 GCA_902168425.1 Peromyscus attwateri
ACCTGGCAATGTGGAGGCAAAAAGCAGCTTGGAGAGGGGTGAGGTGGGAACTGACCATGGGAAGATGTGAATGGCTGGTTAGAATGGGCGTCCTTACTGTAAGCATCCACAGTTTGTTTTGGGGAGAGAGACAAGCTTATGTGTGGTAGTAGGGAAAATAACAAAACAAATATGGCGTGAAAACAATATGTATGTTTAATTTAGAAGGCAGATATGTGTGCTTATTAGGAATTTAGTTTCATTGGCTTCTGTGATAGTTAATCTTGATTGCCAACTTGATGGCATCTAAATAATCCAGGAGACAAGCCTATAGATATTTCTGAGAGGAATCATCTAGATGAGGTTAGCCTCCGAGTACATCTTGGAGAGATTTTCTAGATTAGGTTAGCTGAGGTGTGAAGATCTATTGTTGTAGGTATAACAATTTCTTGGACTGGGGTCATAGAGCGAATAAAAAGGAGCCAGCCAAACTGTGGATATGATTAACTAGTTGCCTCATATTCTTGCCAGTATGCCTTTTCTACCATGGTGGACTTTCTCTAGAACCAAGGGCCAAAATAAACCCTTACTCATAAAGTTGTTTTCTCAGGGTATTTTGTTACAGAAATGAATAAAGTAATGAGTACAGTTTACATTTTAAGTATTTACAATTTGAATAGTGGTTTTGCTTAAAACTACCTTTAGTTTTGTTAGGAAAGAAGTGTATATTTGTCAGCTTTTCACTACCTTCATAAAATAGCTGATGCAATCTGTTTAGGAAGAGAAGGGATCAACAGTTTACAGTCCTCTGAGAGTGGAATGAGGCTCGGAAGATTCAGAAAACCAAGGGAAATGATGAGACTCAAGAGGTCACAAAACACATAAGACTCAGAAATCTCAGGTATTTACAAGACTCATGAACCCCCATGCTCAGGTTTCATAAACAGTGAATGTTTGGTGGGGAGTGGTGACTCTTTTTTTATTATTAAGAAATTTTCTATTCACTTTACATACCAACCACAGATCCCTCCCTCTTCCCTCTTCCCACCCCCCAGCCTTTCCCCCCAACCCATCCCCCATCCCCACATTTCCCAAGTCAAGGTCTCCCATGGGGAGTCAGCAGAGCCTGGCACACTCATCTGACTCTTTGATTGAACTGCCTGCGAGGAGTTGGGTCGAGGGCTCAGACTTGGGCTTGCTAGCTCCAGGGATGCAGTGATTAAGTCCTCATCACTGGGGTAGGCTTTTCAATGACGCAGCTGCTTGAGTCACCATGGGTCTATGACAGCCTATCAAGCATGCCCATGTAAGCAATCCCAAAAGACTCATTGCTTCACCAAGCTGGACTTGGGGGCAACTGTTTCTTTCCTCTGTTATTGGCACGCTGCTTGGGATGAATAGATAGTTGCTTACCTCTCCCCAGAGAAATCATGCAGTGAAAGTCTAAACAGCATACATAGCACCTGCACAGGTTCAAGCCAGATGGAATCCCAGCACTGAGAAGGGGAAGTAGACATGGAGTCCCACCCCCAACCAAGAGGCTGTTTGCAATTGATAGCTGCTGGCAAAAGGAAAAATCAGTTTTCTCCAATGGTGTGTCCATGGGTATATCAACCCACTACAGTGTAGGCCCTACACCTAGGAATAGTTGGCCCACACAAAACTAGATCAGTGGTATTTTTGTGAACTTTTGGCTTCATTTTGGTTTTGGCATTTTTTTTTGTCTTATTGATTTCTCGATTGTTTTGATTTTCTTTTCTTTTCTTTTCATTTTTTTGAAAGAGAGAAAGAACATGAAGTTAGATGGGTAGGGAGATAGTGATATCTGGGAGAGGTTGGGGGAGAAGAAACATGACCATACTATATTGCATAAAAACATTTTAATTAAGAAATAAAAATTCCCACCTTGAGACTTAGGCAAGCAAGTATGTTGTGGTGAGAAGGGAGAGAGAGAGAGAAGTGGAGTGATGTGTGTGCTGTGGAGAGAGGCAGAACTGGACATGTCATGGCTGTAAGGACCAGGCTGACGTGAGTGGCCTACACTACCATCTGAACCCATGGTGATATAGAAATCTGCGCTGCTGCCAAGGGTCATGTCTGAGGCAGAGGTCCTGCTGCGGTTGGGTCTGTGTTGATGTCTATGGCTCATGTTACCACAGAGGGTCATGTTGAGGTCCTTGGTCTGGGCTGCAGCCTGAGGCCATGATGATTTTTAGGACTGTTCTGCCATCTAGGGCTACATCTGGGGCCATGGTCCTACTGCAGCTGGGGTCTGTGTTGATGTCTATGGCCTGAGTTATCACCAAAGGCCATGCAGATGTCTGTGGTCAATGCTGCTGGGGAGGCGGGGGCAGGGCAGGAGGACAACACACTGCTCTGAGTGGCTTGTGCTGCCACCTGAGGCTATGGTGATATCTGGGCCTGTACTCCTGCTGAGGGTCATGTCAGAGTCAGTGGTCTACTGCAGCCAGGGTCTGTGTTGATACCGATGAAGGCCATGTGAATATCTGTGGTCCAGGCTGCTGCTGAGGGCCTTGTTTGGGTCAGTGGCCCTACTGAAGTCGGGGGCAGTGTTCATGGTCTGTGCTGTCACCAGAAAACATGTAGAAGCCCATGATCCATGTTCCTGATGACTGTAAAGAACAAGGAAGCCGCTTTTGCAGTGATATTGATGACTGCAGACTCACAGTTGAGAAAGAGGGACATGGAAAGCATCTGTGACAACCCCATCCCTGCCCCTCCCCCACAAAAGGTAACAGCCTAGACAGGAAGCTATGGAAGAGAACTCTTACATATGCTAAGGATGCTAAAGTTAGCTCTTCACATTTGATGGCTTCTGGTATGGGTGCAGAATGGAAAGGACTCAGGTCTATTTAAGGGGCAGACCACTGAGAGTTTTACCATGCTCCACTGAGTAGATAGAAAATACAAATTGGACTTATTTTTTGGTTGTTTTTTTGTTTTTATTTTAATTTTAATTATTTAATACTTTTTGGGGACCTCCCTCCAAAAGGTAGGGTGTGAACATGGAAGGACTGGGAAATGAGTATGATTGGGGTCCATGATGAGAAATTCCCAAAGAATCAATAAAAAAGATGAAATAAAATGAAATTGTTATGGGGTAATCTTTTTGTACACTGTGAAGATGTGTCTGTTTCACCCAATCTGCCTACAGCACCTTCTGATTGGTTTAATAAAGAGCTGAATAGCCAGAGGATAGGCAGGACTTCCAGGGAGAAAGAGGAACTTAGGGGAAGAAGAATCAAAGAGACTGAGATTCACCATCGAGACCCAGAGAAGTCAGATGTACAGTATGGAGGGGAGGTAATGAGCTACATGGCAGAACATAGATAAATATAAAATGGGTTAATTTAAGTTACAAGAGCTATTTGGAGCAAGCCCAGGCTAAGGCCAAGTGTTCATAATTAATAAGAAGTCTCCATGTCATTGTTTGGGAGCTGGTGGTCCAAAGAAAGTCCAACTACAAAAATAAAATTTTCTATACAGCTAAAGAAGAAAGTCTAAAGAGCAGATCAGGGCTCTGTGAGGCTGCCTCTTGGGTATAGTGTCTTAGAACAGATAACAAAGGCAGAAGCAGGTGTAGTAGCAATCAGATAATATTGCAAAACCAGGAAAAAGGAAGTGGGCAGCCAGGCTTGCTCCTTTTTTACAATAATCTTGAGAAATACCAAGAGGTCATACAAGAACTGTCTGCCTCCTAAGCCATGCTAGGGCCTTCAACTGGGTCCACTTATTACAGGGTCCCACAGTACCTCTGACCACATCCAAACAGTACCATAGAGTAAATAATATTTGCTCTTATAATAATAAAATCCAGGGATGTGGTTGTCATATTCAGGAGAAAACAGGTTTAAGATTTATTTATTACTTATAAAATCATGTGTATTTTTGTCTGTGTCTGTGTGGGGGTATGTACACATGAGTGTGGGTGCCTAAGGAATCCAGATGTGTGCACCAGATCCAACAGAGCTGGAGTTACAGGCAGTACTGAGCTGTCAGATGTGGGTCCTTGGAACCAAAGTCTGGTCCTCTGTAAGAGCAGCAAGTGCTCTTAACAGCTGAGCCATCTCCCAAGCCCCAGGAAAACAGGTTCAGATGTGTATTTACAAGACACCACTGATCTGATGTTGGCTGTCTTTCCCATATCTTTTGCACACAAAGTTTCAGGAAGAAAGACTTCTGATTGCTATCTTCACGGTTGTGTCTTCAGCACCTGGACCACCATCTGGGACTGAAAGGGGTTCTGTCACCATTTGCTTAGTGAACGAATGCTAGCTGCTCCTTTCATGTTCTCAGTCACTGTAGAGCTCAGAAGTAATGCATTCACACCAAAATATGCTCAATGTCCCTCACCCTGGTGACTGTAACTCAGGCTTGACACTCTTCCCACAGGCCCAAGCAAGAAGGGCTTGTAGTCCTTAGAAAATGTGCCACATGCCAAGCTCAGCACGATTTAGACTGGGCAGATGGAGTCGTGCTTCCTGGAAGCCTTGGGTAAATGGCAAGCAAGTGCAGCATTGCAAAGTGGAATTGTTGACATTTGCTGGCAGCCCTTCCTGTTACCCAGCCATGAAAGGGAGGAAGGGAGTGTGCTCAATTGTGAGTTTACAGATAGACACAGCTCTTCAGATTCAGCATCACTGCCTGGAAGAGTATGCACCAAGGTGGATTAGGCTGTCTCAATACTCTCACTTTGCACTTACTCAGGCTTGCATTGCTTTCTCACTACATTTCTGATGTGCCATTTGCTTCCACGTGTCCCAGAAAGAGCCAAGCCCCGCAATAGTTGGCTTTATTTTCAACACATTCTGTCTTAGCATCTCTTAGGACTTCACAAGCTGTAATGTTCCTTCCAAGTGAGCTCTTTTGTAATCACACTCCACATGACGGTTTAAAATGATTATTATAGTTTCACCTTAATATAAGAAGATTTATTGGTCAATAGAAAATCCAGTCCATTCAGGGAGGCTCCTGTTATCTGCTGCTGGGCTCATCAAGCTCTGTGGGAATCTGGAGAATCAGAAACGCAAATGTTAGTCTCTGATATTGTACATTTGAACACAGCCAGGAGCAGAATATCCATATTCAAGGGTAAGTTTCAGTATTTTACCTTTGTGGGGTATGACGTTGACAGGGGAGTGGAGGGAGTAGGAGGACACGTGTTTGGAGAAAGATGAGGATGTGAGATCCAAGGATGCAACCCTTCCTTCCCTGTCTTTTCCAGAGGGTTTAGAATAGGACCAGCTTTCCAAAGGTTGTGGAACCAACTCTTGTATGGCTTTCTAAATGTCCACTATATCCTGGCCACCAAATTTTGTTATTTAGATCACTTCTGTGCAAATGTAGACCTCTGGCTGGTTTGAATGAACCCTACCATCACACTGCCTGAATCCCTGTTTGGTACTTCATGGTGCCTTTCTGACAGTATCCAAAATTCTCTGAGATGGGAAATTCTGTTTTAGTTTCATCGTCCTGTGTTTATTTATACTGAAACCATATCTTGATGTTTATGAGATACCTCAGTGGATAAAGATACTTGCTATGGAGCCGGACTGGCTGAATTTGATCTCCTGAATACACATGGTGAAAAGAGAACCCTCAAGTTTTCCTCTGACACACACACACACACACACACACACACACACACACACACACACACACACACATGCATACACAAATATAATCAAATACTTTAAAAACACTATATTTTATAATTAAAAGCTACATTTTTGTAATACACAATCTATTCCATTTGTGACTGGAGATGTTAGAATCAGGTCATAACCTGGGCTCTGCAACCCTAACAATCTTGGCTTGACCACTTATATTCAACAGGATAATTAAAACGCTGAATATCAGTGCAAAAAAAGAAAGGAGATTAATTCAATGGGCCCAGGTTGGAAAAGGGACAATAAAGAGGTCCAGTGACTCCAACCTTCAGGAACCTAACAGGAGGTTTTAGCTGAAATAAAAAGCAAAAGGTGCATGTGACCAAGCAGTCCTGCCCATCACTGACTTATCATTATCCTGGCTCCAGTCTCTACAGCAAAGTGGTGTGATAATTTATCACAACTGTGCGAAATATCTTCCCATGGGGCAAATTTTTCCTCTTGCTGGCACCAGTCTTTTCCTTCTCTCAGCATGAGATTCCTGGGAAAATTCCAGTTTCTTGGGGACCACTGTTTGAATAGTCTGATAGCCAAAGAGAACACATATCTCTCTTTAGAGCTTCACTCCTGTCAGGATGGCGACAACTCCATCACAGAGGTACCTGTAAAGCAGGATCCACCAGGCTTTCACAAAGAGAGCTGTTTAAATAGATATTTTGTATATTGTAGGCTGTGTGGTTCATGCGATCTATCTCTCAGTGACTTGACTCTTTTCAGCACTGTGAAAATATCACATGCAGTGAACAGAAGAATGGCTAGGACTATGTGCCAATGAAACTTCATCGGTTTGTGTTGTGGGACATCATTTGCCAATGCCTGTTGTAAATAAATCTTAGTTTCAATGATACCTTTATTTTCACAGTATGTGAATGGACATAGACTATTCCATAGGTTCTAATATTCCCTCAGCATTATGATGGCTCCCTACTTACTGGGTCATTTCTCTCCTTTTTCATGTAGTCAGTGGAGGATGTGTAGAGTTCTGGGGAGTGATGATAGCCCCATGCTCCATGAGGCCATCATGCTCTATGTGTAATGAGCTGTTTCTCCCCTCATGCCTGTGTGTAGTTACCCTAGCCTCCTAGTTCCTCAACATACCAGACAGAAGTTTTCTTTAGCACCTTGACCCCGTCTTTTCTGAGAGAGACAGAGAGAGGGCGTGGTAGACTTTATATTCTCCAGCTCTCTGTTCTGAAATCACATTCTCAGTGAGACCACCTGCTCTGTCATTCTCCACTTCTCTCTGAACCTGGAGCTAGGCTGGCAGCCAGCAAGCTGAAGCACTCCTCCTGTTTCTGCCTTCAGCAGTGCTGGGGCTTGGGGCATGCGTTTGTGTCCATGTCCAGCCTTTCATTCGGGGTGCTGGGAGTTTGAAATTTGATCCTATTGCTTGTGTAGCAAATGGTCGTTCTTGCTGAGCCACCTCTCCAATCCCTCAGTGAGACCTTTTAATCAATGTCCAACCCAAAACACAAGAGGAGGCATTTGAAGCAGCTATTTTAATAGAGAGGACTGGTTAAAAGAACGAAAGGTTGTAGGTGAGGTTACACAGAGGACAGTCATAATAGGCTGGCTGAAGGAGAAAGAGAAAATGATACATCCCAGACTCCATGCTCTCTGAGTCATAGAGATGAATGCTGACAGATCTCAATTCCACTGGGAGCTACATGTACTGGCTGGTTTTATGTCAACTTGACACAAGCTAGAGTCATTATAGAGGAAGGAGCCTCAATTGATAAAAATGTCTCCATAAGATCAAGCTGTAGGCAAGTCTGTAAGGTATTTTCTTAATTAGTGATCAATGGGTGAGGGCCCAGTCCATGGTGGGTGGAGCCATTCCTGGGCTGGTGGTTCTGGGTTCTATAAGAAAGCAGGTTAAGCAAGTCAAGAGGAGCCAGCCAGTAAATAGCACTCCTCCTTGGCCTCTACATCATCTCCTGCCTCCAGGTTTCTGCCATGCTTGAGTTCTTGTCCTGACTTCCTTTGGTTATTAATAGCAATGTGGAAGTCTAAGCTGAATAAACCCTTTCATCCCCATCTTGCTTTTTGGTCATGGTGTTTCACCACAGCAAAAGAAACCATAATTAAGACACTAGGAGAGGGACCTCTGATGTCAACAGAGCCAGAGACACATTGGCATCACTACTGGAGGAGATGTATAAGTAGCTGCAGTTGCTTGGAGCATCATCAGAAACTGCAAGACTTGCCTCCATTCCCCTTATGTTTATTGCTGCCTTGCACTGATACTAGGAGATGGTGTCTGGACCAGGCATTTCCAGATTCTTGGCATCTTCTTCAAGAAACTGAAAGAAGGCATGCCAGACTTCAAAGTAACAAAGAAACTTCATTCAAAACCAAGTGACAACATAATCAGAAGTACTCTGTCAAGAGTGACAGCTGGCCCCATGAGTGGTAGAATGCAAGGGCACTGGCTATTGTTTTAGGCTTCCCTTTATGGGGTTCAAGAGAAAGGAGTTTGGTTGCTAAGGCTTGTAGTGCAGGTGGTTCTGTTTTGATTGACAGGCTTAGGTTATATAAGGTTTTGCTTACTGAGCATTTCCCTTCCCATGATGAATCTGATTTTAATCAAATATATACCCAATTATATGTAGGCCTAAGATGGTACATAGGGTTTTCCCCCTAAAAGCTCTCTCAGAGGACAGAGTTTGTGTTATTGTGCACACACATGAACGTATACCTCTGTGTATAGAAGGAACCCTACATCCAAATCTACATGTCATAGACAAATACTATGGTGTCTTTAGAGAGAGAGAGATGCATGAGCTTTCTAGGGATGATGCTAACAGATGCCATAGACAAGGCATGTTATGCAATAGAAGTTAGTTTCCTTCAGTTCAGGAGGCTAAAAATCAGCTTATGGTCTTAGCAGACCTGGTTTCTTATTATGGTTCTCTCATTGGCACATAGATGGCAATCCTGTGCCCATGTTTTCATGTAGATGATGGAAGTATGGGCATCCTGGTTCCACCACTTCTTCCTCTTTATTTTTATTTACTCTATTTTTTATTGTTTGACAACTTTATATGTGTCTGTAATATATTTTGATCAAACCCACTTCCCATTTCTTCTCTTTCAATTTCTCCCCTATCTCCCCCACCATGATTCCCTCCCAACTTCGTGGGATAGTTTTTGTTTTATTTTTAAACTCACTAAGTTCTCTTAGTGCTACCTGTTTGCTCATGGGCATAGGGCAATGTGGTGGTATTGTGTTCCCCAAAATATTGTGTACCTTAATAAACTTATCTGGGGTCAGAGACGGAATAGCCACAATATTAAATATGAGGATAGGTAGTGGTAGCACACGCCTTTAATCCTAGCATTCCAGAGACAGAAATCCCTCTGGATCTCTGTGAGTACAAGGCCACATTGGAAACCGCCAGGCATGGTGACACACGCCTTTAATCCCAGAAAGCAAGCCTTCAATCCCAGGGAGTGGCGGTAGAAAGCAGAAAGGTATATAAGGCGTGAGGACCAGAAACTTGAGGCATTTGCCCTGGAGAGGCATTTGCCCTGGAGAGGCATTTGGCCTGGTTAAGCATTTGGCCTGGGTAAGCATTTGGCCTGGAGAAGCATGTGGCTGGTTAAGCATTCAGGCTTTTAAGAAGCAGCAGTTCAGCTGAGAGTCATGCCGATATGAGGACATAGAGGCTTCCAGTCTGAGGAAGCAAGACCAGCTGAGAATCCAGCGAGGTGAGGTAGCTGTGGCTTATTCTGTGTCTCTGACCTTCCAGTGTTCACCCCAATACCTGGCTCCGGGTTTGATTTTATTAAGACTCTTTAAGATTCATGCTACAGGGCAATCTAGGCTCTAAATAGGCCATTTATATCACACACTCTTCCCCACAAGGCTCGGGGATCATTGTGGAAGAGGTGGCAGAAAGATTATAAGAACCAGAGGTAGTGAATGTCTGCAGTAAAACAGTGCTTGCCAGACATGACAGAGCCTTGCCCACATGAACTCATGGTGGCTATGGCTGCAGGCACAAGACCTACACAAGATCAACCCATTTAAATTGCCAACATAGATGGGAGAGGGGCTCCTAGTAGAAGAACTGTGGGCAATCGATGACTTCTGGGGATAGAAAGTCCATTTTCTTCAGGATGTGGCTCCTCAGAGGCTATGCAAGCTGTTTCTTATTGTAAGATCACAAGTAATCTTAGGTTGGGATTCATCTTCCCAACGGCTTCATTTTTTAACTTTGTTGCCTCTGTATATATGTTACTGCCAAATGTAGTCAAATTCTGAGATACTGGTATTTGGGACATTAGCATATTGAACAGGGAAGGTTCAAGGTAGAACTATTTCCTAAGTGTTACATGCTACAATCTAGGTTTCTTGTGTGTGTGTGTGTGTGTGTGTGTGTGTGTGTGTGTGTGTGTGTGTGTGTGTACAGGTGCATGTGTGTATGCAGATATACATGCTGTGTGTGTGTGTGTGTGTGTGTGTGTGTGTGTGTGTGTGTGTATGTTGAAGCTAGAGGCCAGCCTCAGGTATCCTTCCCCAGGACCTATCTACCTTGTTTCAGAAACCCCTATCTACTTTGTTTTAGAGACCTGTTATCTCACTGGCCTGGGGCTTTCCAATCCTCAGTGAGGCTAGCTAATGAGTCCCATGACTTAGTCTAGCTCAACCTCCCCAGCACTGGGGTTAGAGGTACATGCCATGATGCCTGGCTTTTTAGATGGGTATTGGGATCCAAACTTAGATCCTTATGCTTATGTAGCTAGCACTTTGTGGACTTATCCATCCATTTCTCTAGCCCTGATTTCATTTTTGTATTGACTTAACCAGTGCTTACATATTTCAAATGGAAAGCTTTTTGCTCTGGCAGCCTTCCATGTTTTACTCTTTGCATTTCCTCCAAGATAATTGGGAGAGGATTGTTTCCCTGAACCGGAAAACTTCTCTGTGGGTGTTCAGAGATGTAGGCTGGACAGATTCTTTTATTTATTTATTTATTTTCTGAAAGCATCCTGTGGAACTGACTGGGTGGACATTAGGCCCTCTCAGGAGATAGATCAGCTATTACAATAAAAACTTCAGCATTCCACTGGCAGAGAAAGGGGCTCTGTGTCCTGTCTTACTCTTTACCTGAGTGATGAGTGTGCTATCACACTGATAAAACTGACTGCATAGGTCGTGGGATGTCACGACACCTTTCAGCTGGCAGAGATGGTCCCATGTTTATAAGTCAGTGTTCCACTCAGAGGACTCCCTCCGCCCCCCACGAGGTAGCTGATGGACAAGCTAGCAACTCTGAGGTGGGGAAGGTTCAGAAAGAAAACATACCCTCTCTGACCTTGATGTAAATCGAATCTGTCACGGAACACACTGGTGAGGGCTCCTCTTGTCGGGTTGTGCCGTTTGTTCTATGGACAGCCCACCAGATAGCTTTCCATTCTCTCCCCGAATATTGAGTGACCTTGGAAATAGCCTAATCTGTCTTGGCAGATTGAAGATAGAGAAA
Organism: Peromyscus attwateri; assembly: GCA_902168425.1. Taxonomy (NCBI): domain Eukaryota; kingdom Metazoa; phylum Chordata; class Mammalia; order Rodentia; family Cricetidae; genus Peromyscus; species Peromyscus attwateri. Next base: position 11,159 of record CABHPP010147215.1, read on the forward strand.
ACAAGCAGGCCAGACAGACCTGCTGGTTCCTGCTATTGATCAGTAGCTTGAATGAAAGATCATTATGAGCTGGAGAGATGTGTCAGACACAGTGTCAAAGGTGGAAAAACTCAAAGCATCTCCTGACAGCAAGAAGTGATTAAAAAAAAAAACACATGCAATTGTACATATGAATGCACATGCACACACACATACACATACAACACAACACACACATATACACACATAAATAAACACACATGCATAAACATTGTAACACACATACATACACAACACAACATACCACACAAACATACACACATAAATAAACACACCTGCGTATACATGTTACATACACATACATACACATCACAACACACAGACACACAGACACACAGACACACACACACACACACACACACACACTCCAAAGCAACTTTTATTCCTTCCTTGGCTAGATTTATTTCTTGCCTTGAGACATTTCTCTCCAATACAGAATTTCAGAGTCTATACTCATTTGTTTAAGGATGGGCGAGGCCCAGAGAGATGAAATGAATACCTAAGATTGCTTCTTTCTCAACTCTCTCCTCTTTTTGGTTTCTTACAGGGTGCTGCTAGTACATTTGAAACATTCAGTTCAAACCTCACTCAGTTAAGTCCAAGCTCTTCCCACACCTTGTAGCTTGCCCTCTTAAACTCATCAGGTTCCCAGCATGAGACTCTAACATCAAATTTGTGGCTTGAGGTACAACAATAGAACATGCATGCAGGAGCCGGGAATTGAGGGCAAACCCACATGGGTCTGTGCTGACTCTGACACCCATGGGTACATGCATCTGGGAACTTTATTTTACCCCACCTAGCTTCTCTTTCCCCATCTTGAGAATATATACACTGATGCTTGCTCTCCCTGCTTCCCTTAGAGGAAGTTAAGTTTCATTTAGTCCATGAAGGCAGTTGTAGGCTTCAGCTCTAGCATGTGTGTCCTCTGAGAGGGGTAAATTCTCACTCTGCTCATGCCTAGTGAAACTATAGGCGGTACTAATCACATGACTGTCTATTCCCGGAAGAGAGAGGCAGGTCCAAATCTGGACATCTGTGATCAGCAGAAGGAGGAGGGGGCCTATCAGCTAGGAATCACCAGAAGAACAGATGCTCTGGGCATAGGGGCAGAAAAGGAGAGAGAAGAGAACTGAATAAGTCTGGAATCTGAAGGGTGGACCACAGGCTGGCTCTATAGGAAGCTGTTGCAGCTCAGGCCTGAATTCAGCCTTCAGAATTTCTCCTCCCTTAGGAATATATCCATCTCCTTAAGGCCTTCAACTGATTGGATAAGGGCCATCCGCATTATTGAGTGTAATCTGCTTCATTCAAAGTCTACTGATTTAAATATTAATCTCATAATTATATCTTCATAGCAATGTATAGACTCATGTTTGGACTAAAACTAGGCATCACTGCCTAGCCATGTTGACCCTGAACATTAACCATCACAGATGGAAATTTCCAGAACTGTGGAGTGCGTAAGAGGAGATTGGGATATTCTAAAGAGGAGCATAGGAAGAGAAAGAGTGGTGGTTTGTCCTTATTTGGAATCATCTAGAAGTGACATTCCTGGTCTATGAAAGTATTTAATTCAGAAAGAGAAGATATCATGAATGTGGGCAGCACCATCTCATAGGCTGCAGTCTGAACCGAATAAAAAAAAGAAATGGAGGAAGTAAGTTGAGTGCCAGCATTTACCCCTCTCTGCTTCCTGACTGCAGAAACCAACAAGACCAATGGCCTCACATTCCTGCTGCCATGCTATCCCACCATGATGGCGAGCATCTCCTCAAATCATGAGCCAAAAAACAATAAATGTTTTCTTCTTTAGGCTGCTTCTTATCTGGTATTTGCTCACAGGAGTAACCAGTATGTGGTGATATATTGTGTACCCTAATAAACTTGCTTGGGGATCAGAGGACAGAGCCAGCCACTAGATTAGACATAGAGGTCAGACAGTGGTGGCGCACACCCTTAATCCTATCACTTGGGAGGCAGAGATCTGTCTGGATCTCTGTGAGTTCAAGGCCACACTGGGAACAGAGCCAGGTGTGAGATCTTGCACTTGAGATCTCATGTCTTTGCTTGGGAAGGACACATGTCTTTAATCCCAGGAAGTAACATGGCAGGACACAGAAAGATATATAATGCATGAGGAAACAGGAACTCACTCTCTTGAGGCTGAGGATTTCATAGAGGTGAGAACATGGCTGGTTTGTTCTGTCTCTCTGATCTTTCAGCTTTTACCTCAATATCTGGCTTTGGGTTTTTTATTAATAAGACCTTTTAAGATTCATGTTATACCAGTACATGTAATATGGAAGCCATAGGGGCAGAGCAAATACCATTCAGCCCTACAACTCCCGGACTATTAGAGCACACACATCTTTCTGGGAACCAGACGTACCTATGTAGTCTGGTTGTTGCTGGGTACCCTCCCTTCTGCCCAATTTGACCAGGGAAAACAGGAAAGAAAAGAGAGAACTGTCTCCTCTCTCCACTTCTGTTCTCCAATTCCACTACAGCCCAGCATAGACAGGCATTGCCAGAGGAAGCTTGGCCTATCGTAGAGGTGCCAAGGCTTCGGAGAGCTCCAAGTATGCCACATTGCCACCACATATCTCATGAAATGTCATTTCCTTTAAAGGTCACAAACTCTATTGATTACTAATTCGTGTGTGTGTGTGTGTGTGTGTGTGCACGTATGTGTGCCATGGCTTATGTGTGGAGGTCAGAGGACAACCTCAGATATGGGTCTTCACCTTCCACTTTGTTTAAGACAGTATCTATTCTGTTGTTGGGTACATCAGGCTAGCTGGACCATGAGGTTCCGGGATTCTCTTGTCTCCCTCCTCTCTCCCATTTTTCCATAGGAGCATTGTGATTTACAGATGCTGGTATGATGTGTCTATTGTTTACCTGACTCCAGAGAATTCAAGCTCAGGCCCTTGTACTTGGACAGCAAGAACTTTCATCCACTGAGCCATTGCCTTAGCCCTGGGAATTTTCCTTCTTTTCCTTCCTTCCTTCCTTCCTTCCTTCCTTCCTTCCTTCCTTCCTTCCTTCCTTCCTTCCTTCCTTCCTTCCTTCCTTCCCTTCTTTCCCTTCCTTCCTCCCACCCCTTCTCTCTTTCATCCTTCTTTCATTTCTTATTATTTTTCTTTTTTTGGGAGGGGAGTGGGTATGTCATTTGTATTTCTTCTTTTGGAGAAGTACCCATTTATAGCCTTTGCCCAGTTTAAAACTGGATTGACTTTTGGTGTTGAGTCTGTAAGGCTCTTTGTGTAGTTTGGATACTAACCCTTTGTCCAATGAACAGTCTGCAGCTTTTCCTTGCTCTAAGTTGGTTTTCTCTTCATGACATTCATTGTTTGCTTTGCTCTGCAGAAGAGCTTTGCTCTTCTGGTTTCCCCTATTTGTCTGTTTTTATTTTTTATGGTTTTAGGGTCTTATAAAAAAAGTCAGCTCCTATGTTAATGTCTTAATTAATGTTTTCCTCTGTTTCTTCTAGTACAATCAGAGTCCAAGGTCTTATGCTTTGATCTTTTACCTACTTGGGTTAGTTTTTGTATAAGATGAGATACAGGGTTCAAATTCTAATCTATGTGTGAGTAGACAGTTTTCTCAGTACTACTATTACAAAGATGTCCTTTGGTACTTATTTTCCAGGCCTGTGTGGGAGTCAGTAGACTATAACATGTGGAGTTATTTATGAACATACTATTCTGTTTCACTGCTGTATCCATCTAATTTCATTCTGTTTCTGCCACTCTGGCTTTTGTAGCACATTTTGAAGTCAGGTATTGCGGTACTTTCAGCATGGTTCTGTCTGCTCAGACTTAACTTGGATATTTTACTGGCTTTTGTGATTCCATCTGCATTTTAGATTTAAAAAAATTACTTGAAGAATGTATTGATATTTTGATGGGAGTTACATTGAATCTAGAAACCATTTTGACTATGGTAACTATTTTGACAATATTTTTTCAATTACTGAATGTGAGAGGACTTCCACTTTTTATTTTCCAGGAAATACTAACTCAAAGGTGTTTCTTTAAATAAGGGCACAAATATGTTGGCAGACCTTGGAGAAGGAGAGGAAAGGGATGCAGGTTTGAGAGAAAGACACTGAGACAAATTGTCCTTCAGAGTAAGTATGTATTAATGCTGCAGATAACACCTAGTGGAGTTCTGAAGAGAAAGAGTCTTTAGGACCACACAGAGTGGGGTTCCATGTCTTAAAGGTTTCTGAGAGAGGGAAGGTCCCATGCCATGTAGTTCATAAGAAGCCCCTTGTAAGTGTTTGTGGTCAGGTGGCTGCTGACTCCCAGGCGAGAGGGAATGCTGGGAATGGACCCTTTGTAACTGTAGGTATCCTTTTAGCTCTTTGCAGTCATATCTGGGGAGAGGAGGGGGAGGGCCAGGCTGCAGGGAGGGTGGTCAGATTTGTTTAGAGCAGCAGCCTCTGGAATCTTTGTCACTAACATTCTTATGCTACTAGACCTTGATTATTTCCCTAGAGGCCCCATCTGCAAATAAAGTCACATGATGGATTAAGACCTTACTACATTAACTTTGTGGGAAGACACAAACATTTGGTCTACAACTGAGTACATGAAATAATTAACATTATAGAATAGTGGAAGTTTGGGTACAAATCTTTTTATACACCATTTATCAGGGGTCAGGGTGACCAGTCCCTTCTGAGGGGACACTTGGGTCTGCAGCAAGGCACTGGGCCCCAAGGAAAGTTTTTCTTGTATCCCTGTATTGAACTTAGCCACACAGTGTTAACTCTCACTGGGCTCAGCACCTTACTTTCACTGTACTGACTCTGACTCTAAGGAAGATTGGCTAGCACTGGCACAGCCTGAGTTTTCTCTCTCCATCATGGGCATATGCTAATGAAGTGAACAAAACTCAACATTAGGCCTGTGGCCCACTTCAGGAAGCTGGCAGATTTAGATGTCAGTGAAGAGCTTATATCACCAAAGATATAATCTCAGTAATTTATTTTTTAATCTTAGTAACTTACTTGACACCCAAAGAGGGAAACCAAAACTGGAATCCAGTTGAATATATTAAGTCATCACCATTGCTAGGCAGGGCATGCTGGTGGCTCATCCCAGACCTGGAAGTTTTTGTTCTCCAGCTTAACTTCATGTAACACACAGAGTTCAGGCCAAGCAGGAAGAGGCCTATTTTCTTGGTTAGTGTTGTGTTAGCTTTTCCTGGGGAGACATGAATATATGTCTAATCATCCCAGATGGGGCACTGAGGACAGATTAAAGTAATGGCTCCACCAAAGCCCAATTTTTTTTTTCTGAGCCAGCAAGTTAATTGAGCTGGCTCATAGAGCATGAGTGAAGTGTTACTTAAAGGAGCATGTGTGACCACCCAAATAGCAGCATCACCACAAAGTCCTACCTCATTCTGAATGAGGACCTCATGGAGGCTACTTCATGGAATTTTTTTTGGCTGACCTTCCACCTCTTATATACATCTCCCAACATCATTTGCAGCTGGGGGTGGCACAGGACAGCTTGATGGCTGAAATCTCAGGGGAGGATCCTGTTCCCCTCTCCTCACTCCTCCTAGAGAGTGTCAGTGCCTCTATCACCATCACCATCACCTCATTAGTTCCCTATGTTCAATTAATTGCTATGGCTACTGGCCAAGTAATGGCAATTCCAAAATGGTGATGGGATGATCATGCTGTCCCTGGTGGGGAAGACCACAGTATAGCAGTGTGATGGCTGTGGTGCAGGATGGGGCCAGCTGGCTGAGGAGCACTGGAGTCATGTTCAGGAAAGCTGATGTGGGTACTGTGTATCTCAGTTGTGCAGCCAAGACTCTATGTCTTGGGCTGTATTTGCTCCTGGCTTTGTCAGTCATTTTGGTCAGATTCCAGCTGCTGCTAATTCTGGGTGGAGGAACTCAGCCAATGTCAGCTGATTGGGCAGGCGTGAAGGAGAGTTTTGAAAGGAAGCACAGGAGCTGTCCTAGGCTCTAAAATGAGCAGCATTTGAATACCTTTCTAGGGTCACTTGACTTGACCAATGTTTCCTTTTCGCATTTATCCCATTTTTGGTTACACTTTCTAGTTTTAAAAGAAGGCATGGCTTTCCCTGTATAAACCCAGGACAATAGAAGCACAATAGAACATTGCTTTTCTGGGCCTCAGAACATAAACAACATAATGTGAGAACTGCAAACAATGTAGATTCCTGAGTCCCATCCCCACAGACTCAGAAAACTTGGCCCAGAGTCCAGAAGAATGCCCCTTTCCCCCAGGATTCAGTGACAGGAAGCAAACCATGAGCCGCACCTGAATCATTGCAAGTCCATCTGATTCTATGGTTTATATGAGTATATTCCAGAGGTTTGTGTGTTAAAATTTTACTCCTTGGGGTTGTGTTAGTAGAGGTGGAGGTAACCTGTGGGAAGTTCTTAGGTTATTGATGACAGACCTTGAAGGGGAGTGTGAGACTCTGATCTCATGCTCTCTTTATTGCCTGGTTCAAGATGTGACCACCAGCTCTGACATGAGTACCCAACACCCCCGTTCTCCTTCTTCACAAAGAACTAAGCTGATGCAGGTATGTACCTTTGAACCTCTGTAACTATGAGTCCACATAAACTGCTCTATTTCATTAGCCACCATCTCAGGTATATACAATGAGCTGTATATACCCAGTAAATAATACCCAGTAAAGCACCCATTTTCCTGAGGTAGTTCTAGAGAAGGAAGCTGAGATCCTGTATTTCTTACATGCTGCCAGAAGTTATAAGACACAGACCTCTGTCCTTGTACTAGATGTTAAGGACATAGAACTAAATGTGACTATTGTGTTAGGGTCCTAGAATCAAGTAAGTGTTTAAAAAGATTCAGACCCAACCTCACTGCCTTTACTGTATGTTGCCAGCTTCTAGTCCACAGTTACTAGTATCTCAAGTCTTAAGTGATGCTGAAACCAGATGTGACAGTAATATTCATAAACATCCAACCTATTATTTGACATGCTGTTAATCTTCCATGAATATAAGCTCTCATTATGTTATTAATAATAAATCCTGCTAATTCAATGCAAATTAGTCACAGACATTTGTTTTATAATCCTTGTTATCTTATTTCACTCATTTCATTTCCTTGAGGAGTAAGACAGTGTGGCCATTTCTATCACATAATGTGTCGAAGATAAAAATATAGTCAGTTCCTTATCAAATATCCAATGTATACAGTGTATGATATAACACATCCTTCATAAGATTTTGGTGGGTCAACTAGCTTCAAGATATCTGGATGAGTGACTAATTTGTTTCCTTTGACTCAAGTTGTTGGCCATTATATAGACAGAGCGGGTGTCCCCAAGGTGGTGTAGATACCATTCAAAGCCAAAAGAGCTCCCAGTGAAAATTTCAGCCCAGGTATGCTGTTTGACTTCATGGAAACAAGCAACTTATAGATTGGGGTTGGTAGAATGATTTGAAGTTTGGTTACTTAATGTATATAGTTTCAGGTCTACATAAACTATACACACTAACACATTGTCCTGTCTGTGCTTATTCATTTCTTGTTTTAAGAATTTATCTTGGGGAACTGGAGAGATGGAACTGACTGCTCTCCTACAGGACTAGTATTGATTCATTCCCAGCACCCACATGGTGACTCACAATCATCTCTAAGCCCATGTGCTCTGATACCTTCTTTTGGTGTTCATGGGCACCAGACATACACATGGTGCACATTCACATGTAGGCAAACACTCAAACACATAATATATATTGGAAAAAAACCATGGGAAAGATGGTATTTATTTGATGGGAAAAACCATATGTCCTAATAGGTACATCTTAGGCTCTGCAGTCTTGTGCAGCTAGTTCAAACAATTGCTCTACCACTAAATGCTTGAATATTGGATCACTCACCCAACCTCCCCTGAGTACTGGTTTCCTCACAGCTCCACCAGTGGTATTCCTATCTCAGCTGTCAATCACTTAAGTTTCATATGCTCTGTTCTAGGTGAGGGCAGAACCAAGTATTGGTCCTTTCAGGTGAACTCTGATGCTTTTAGCCAGTATTTCATGTCACCCCTACTGACATGTTGCCACAACCTAAATCCACATTTAAAACTTAGCTGTCAGTATAGGCTGATGGCATTTGACTGAAGAGAACTTCTGAAGACTTTTCTGTGAAAAAATGTGGTGTCTATGGCATCTGTCAGCCGTGTCTGGCAACTCTTGGGGAAATAGAGTAAAAGATTTGTAAATGATGTAAGTGCTGTAGGATGTCCTCCTGTGTTCTGTGAATGTGTGTTGCTCTCATTGGTTGATAATAAAGCAGTTTTGGCCTATGACAAGGCAAGATAAGGTTTGTAGGTTCAATCAAACTGAGGGAGAAGGGCAGAGTCAAGGCAGATGTTGAGAGCCACCCAAGAAGCAAGATGTGAAAGAACTGGTAAGCCACAGGCCATGTGGTGATATATAGATTAATAGCAATGGGTTAATTTAAATATAAGAGCTAGTTAGTAATAAGCCTGAGCTACCATCCAAGCATTTATAATTAATATAAGTTTCTGTGTGGTAATTTGGAAAGTGACTGCTGGGTATAATCAGATAGATGGGACAGAGAGCTGTTCCTCTGTTTATACAAGGCTATTGCAGCTTGCAAAGACAAAACCATGACCATCTCAAACATGCTACTATGTTTCTCAGTAGAGTTGCTATCCCTCTGTTTTTCAGAGGAGCAGCTAAGGAATGGGATGATAAACATCTTCCCCAAGGATAACTGTGTCTTTAGAGGCACTTCAGGATTTGAATATAGGTAGTCTTCTCCTACAAGATTTGCCTGGAAATGGTCTTTTGCCAGGTCACACTGTTCTGTCTCATAAGATATTAAGTTATGAACTAAGAGAAGAATTAATGACTGCAGCTAACCTTAAGAGCACACATGGCCTCCAGTCCATCTCTTCCTTTCTCTCACTTTAATTTATGTGTTTGTGGTGAATGTAGGTATGGTTACCCATGAAGGTACAAAGGTTGACTTCTAGTATCTTCCTCCATATATATATATATATATATATATATATACTTCCTAGATATGTTCTTTCAGTGAATCTGGATCTTATCATTTTAGAGAGACTGGGTGGGTATTGAGCCTCAAGGATCTGCCTGTGTGTAGATCCCCCAACACTAGAGTTACAGATATGTGTTGCTGTGCCTAACTTTTACATGGATGCTGTGGATTTGAACTTAGGTCCCCATGCTTACACAGTGAACATCTTACCACAGTAAGCATCTCAGCCCACAAATGTGTCTTCCTATGGGCAGTGACTATATGAATTAAAAAATGTGTGTGAAAAAGTGATATTTATGTTTGATGATGTATATAATATACGCATCACAGTCTGATTACAGTGATCATCTATTGTTCTGATTATTTTGCAAACACCCTCATCAACATGAAAAGCCATATGATTCTAACAGTCCAAGGACTGGTAATCTAGGTAATGAGCAAAACTACCAGGTGTCTCTGCCTGTGTGGTTAAGGGCCAGCAGAAGCACCAGCAGCCCCTGCCTCAGCTCCTGTCTCAGCCCCTGCCACAGCCCCTGCCTCAGCCTCTGCCTCTGCCTCAGGGTCTCAGAGTGTAACTTGGTAGACTGATGGACCTATTCATTTGCTTTCTGGATTTTTTTCAACCCTCCTTTGACAGATCTCATTTTAATTTTTTGTATTATCCATAAATATCTTCAACTTGAATGAGCAGATGATTACCACCTTCTAGACTCAGAAAACTTGCATGCACAGCTCTGGGCCATGTTTCTGTTCCTGTGTGGCATGCAGCTGGTCATGCTGACTGCCAGCACAAGGATACAGTGGAATGAGAATCATTTAGTCAATATTCACTGTGGAGTTTCTACTCAATGGTGGGGCCCTGATGCCTAGAGAAATATAGAGATATTAAAGAAAAGAGCTGGGGATGTAGCTCATGGAATAAGTGAAGTGGAAGTGTGCTTAGTATCTCCTTGGGTTCTATGTTGTATGCATGTGCATGCATCTTTGCATAAGCGTGTATGTAGTATGCAGTGTGTATGTGTGTATATGCACATGGAGAGGCTAGAGGTCATCACAAGGTATCCTCCTCTATTGCTCTCCACCTATTATTTTGAAACAGGATCTCTTACTGTACCATTTAGTCTAGAGCATCTGACCAGTAAGTCTCTGCCCATCTCTCTCTACTCTCCAGCATTGGGGTTGTAGAGATGCTCCACTGCATCTCATTTTATGAACATGCTGGAGATCTGAATTCAGGTTTTCATGCTTTCTCAGCAAGCACTTTACCCACTAAGCCCTCTCTCCAGGCCTTGTGTTATGGATTTTGAAATTTCTATGAATATTTATAAGATGGGTGGTATATTCTTTGGGTAAAGCAACCTTTCCCCCAACCTCTTAATCCAAGTTGGAAGAGATCTGCATTTTAAGATATTTTGCCTCAAGCTCTTAAAAAAATCCCATAAAAGAAGGCACTAAAACCACAATGAAAACCATGATACAATGAAGCCATGGTCTTTGAAGGATGTAGATCTTTCATTTCTGTGTATGTGTGGCCATCAGAAAAGTTCCTGGTGCCTTAGTTTCTGATATAGCAGGAAGAACAAGATTTCAGCTTCAAGGATTTTAAACCACAAGGCTCATTCCAACCATCAGGAGACGTAGTCACTAGGACACAGCTGCTGATTTCCTTGGTTACATCATCTCTAACCATTGTCTACAAGTCTTACAAGGACATAGTGAGAAAGTGACTTTCTATAAACTAGGAAGATAGTCCTCACTAGGAATCAACAAACCCTGTCGACACCTTGATCTTGGACCCCTTGCCTTTAGAACAGTCAGTGGTTTTTATATACCTGGCCTGTTGTATTTTATTATGGCATCCCAGGCCATGTAATTTAGCAGTTATATCAGCTAATGTAGTATGAGAGAGCCTGGGGTAAGACATGGCTGGGTCCCTGGAGATGAGAAGAACACCTAAGCTGTGGCGATCCAGGAGCCTGATCAATATACTTTGTACCCAGGGAGCTGAGCCAAAGTTCAGGTTCTAGAGGATACAGCAGGTGAAGCTAGGTAGGAAACAGCTATGGTGTTTTGGCTGAGAAATGTACCCAGATAGGTTTCAGTATTCAAATTCTTGGTCCCCACTGGGTGGTGCTGTTTGGAGAAGTTTGGAAGGTGCAGCCTGGCTGGAGGAAATGCATTACTAGGGTGGTATTAGAGAGTAAAATGCCTACTAGTGACAGCTGTGCTGAAAGAGGAAGTGATGTAGCTGGGCGGAGAAAGAAAATGAGATGGAAGGGACAGAAAGGCATATAGGCATGGGTATACAGGAAGAAGGTCTCTTTGGAAGCTAAGGAGTTGGTGAGGTGAGGTTGGCTGTGGCTTGTCTTATTCTTCCGATCTCTCAGTTTTTACCCCAATATATGGCTCTGGGTTTTTTATTAATAGACTGTTTAACAATTCATCTTACATACTAGTCCACCCTGCTTCCAGTGTAACTCTTCCTTTACTGTTTATTGTTTAAGATGTAAGTTCCCAGCTTCCTGCTCCCACTACCATGCCTGCCTGTTCTCATGCCACCCTGCCATGATGGACTCCCATCCTTCTGTAGTCCTAAGGCCAAATCACCTTTTCTTTCTTTAAGTTGCCTTGGTTGTGGTATTTTATCATAGCAACAGAGAAGTATCAAATACAGTTGGCTTGAGTGGACTTTATCTGGGTGGCCTGTCACACCTCTACTGTGCTTGGGTTGGAGGGGAAGAGAGGAAAGCTGCTATGCTTTGAAGCCCACTCTTGGTCTTGTGTTTTAAACTTTCTTCCTTGTCAAGCTCTGCTTTGACATAGCTTGCTTGAGACACACTGCAATGGTCACAGGTTTAAATATTAAATTATAACCAGCCTCTTTCCACGGATAGGTTTAATTCTCTTATTAGAATTTTTAAAGTCTGGAAAATGTAACTCAATTTTTGCTTGTCACCTAAGCAAAGGAATGGCTATTTTGATTTCTAATGACCATTTGGCATGGTATAAAACTATGATAGTCCAAATAGAGGTTTCTTTGTAAATAATTTCCTGTGTGATCCACACTTTCTGAATTCTGAAGAACTGCCTACCTGGGTACCCACAGATGCTTTGTAATATATATCCAGGAGCCCAGGCTTTGATTTGGATAGATGAGAGTGATGAATCCTGTATCCTTCACTTAGCTGCTCTGTGGTTTTTCATTAGGAATAGGACCTCTTTGTATTCCAGCAACTGAGATAGAAATGTTATCTAGGACTCAGGATTAAGTGACATGGTGGGCACAAATCTTAGCATATGGTGATAGCTCAATATCTATTATATTATCACAATCTAGAGATGACTATTTAAGATGTAATTATTAATGTTATGCAGCCACTGTGACCTAGACTCCTAAATATATCAATTTACTATGCATTTGATGATGACAGTACCCATTATGTTCAAGCATATACTGCAGTAGTGTGGATCCATGTCTGATTACAACTTGTGTTCAGTGAGTGTTCATTTCCTTCCCTCCTTGTATTATTTTCCCTTCTCATTGCTGTGACAAAATACCTTGCAGGAAGCAGTTTAAGGAAGAAAGGAAGGATTTACTCTGGCTTAAAGTGTGAGAAAATACAGTTGATGATGGTGAGACTGGACTAGTGACAGGAGCAGGAAGCTGGCTGGTCACACTGCATCCGAAGTCAGAGAACTGAGTGAGCATAGACTAGGTATGGACTATGACATCTCTTGGTTTACTCTCATGTCACATATCCTCTGGCAAGACTCTACAACCTTCCCGAACAGCACTACCAACTGAGGACAATGTTCAATCACATGAGCCTATATGGGACATTTCTCATTTAAACCAAAGTACTCCTTATCATGAGCAGATTTTGTCCATGTCTTAAATGGCCTCCCTTTAGCCTCTCAGAATGGGGAAGGAAGATTCCACATTATCAAACTAGTTTTTAAGGTGCTAGAGAGATGGCTCAGTAGTTGCTGCTCTTGCAGAGGACCTAGGTTTGAGTTTTAGCACTCACATGACCACTCTTTGTAACTCCTGTCTCAGGGGATCTAACATCATCTCCTGGCCTTTGTAGGCATCAGGCACATAAGTAAGTGCACAGATATACATGCAGTCAGAACACTCATACACATAAAGTATAATAAATTTTTCAAAGTAATTTTGAATATGATACCTGTGGGATATATTTGTAAATTAAAATTTAAAGTTACTAATATTCTAGTTGCTTGTAAGTCAGCAATGTTGCTGAAACACAGACAATATAGGTTCATAGATAGCATAATTCCTTCATTCAACCTAGGGATCTGGAGTAGCCTCCATGTTCTGTTTAAATACCTCAGTTTAAGGGTACAAAGATTGATCTTGAGTGTCAACTTGACTGCATTTAAAAATCACCATGGAAACATGGCCCTGGGTATTTCTATGGAGATGTTTCTAGAAAGTTTTAACCAAGGAGGGAAAGCCCACCTTGAAAGTGGACAACACTAACCTATGGGCTGGGGTCCTGGAATAAAATGGTAAAAGCAAGCTGAGTGCCACCATTCCTTCCCACTAGTGCCTGCCTACAGGGACGATGTGAGAAGCTGCTTCATGCTGGCACCGACACACCATGATGGACAGAACTCCTTAAGCTGCTGTTGGCAGGCATTTCATCATAGCAAAGAGAAGAGTGACTGATGCAAAGGGCCACCTGGAATGAGCTGTGGCTCCTGCCATTAAAGCATCCATAAACTATCAGGAACAAGCATGTGACAACAGAAACAGAAACCGGAATAACTGACCCTGTGGATCAATTACTCAACATTTTGAATACAAAGCGACTGTCATGTGTCCAGTGAACTGTTTATCTTTTCAGCTGGACCCCAACACCAGTTCAGAAACCAATTCTTTTCACAGCTTTCCTGGGCTGAGCCCCTGCTGTATACACATATGTGATTCTGCAGTTTTCTCTCTTCACACTGATCTGTATTGACTTTCGCATCACTGTATTCTGAGTGCCAAGCAGTTTGACACACAGTAGGTGTTCAGTACAGGCTGGTGTGGCCTGCCCTGGTCTGAAGAATGAAGCTAATGAGTCACCGGCTCACAAAAAATGGTTTGTGCCCAGTAGGGGGAGCGTCATCCCTCAGAAGTTTCCTGGGCCTTCTGGGGAAACCTTGGTTAAGGTTTTCATGCATGTCTATTTTCTTAAAATCTGGGAGGAAACTGGGGCAGATATGGGAGGGATAGGAGGGAGAGAGGAGGAGGAAATGATGTAACTATATTTTAATTAAATTAAAAATAGTATTGCAAAAATTAAAAAAAAAGAAAAAGATAAAAGGAGGGACCTGGAGTCATCTAGTTGTTAGCTAGTAGCTCCTCTTTCTACTCCATTTCTTTTTCTTTCTAGCTTCCCTCCTTCTCTCTTTTAGGAGTTGAGTCAGGCATTGCTTAGCCACAGGGATGTGCTCTGAGAAATGAGTTGTCAGGCAGTTTTGTCTGTGTGCAAACATCATCAAAAGGAACACACACACACACACACACACACACACACACACACACACACAGAGTCCTGGACTGTGTAGATCAGTCACTGTCTGTGGCCTCTTGATGCAGTCCAGGGACACAGTACAGGCTGAGGAGATGGCTCAGGCAGGAATTGCTTGTTTTGCAAGCATAAGGACCTGAATTCAATTCTCCCAGAGTCCATGCTAAAAAAAAAAAAGGACCTGGGCATAACGCATAATGGCTCACTCATGCTTGTAATACTAGTGCTGGGGGGCAAAGACAGAAGATTCTTAGGGTTCACTGGGCAGTCTCTGATGTGAGTTCCAGGCAAGTGTGAGACCCAACACTGCCTCAAAAAACAAATGGTAATAGCACCTGAGGAGCCACATCTGAGATTGTCCACAGGCTTCCATGTGTACACACACACACACACATGCATCTACTTACACATATGAAACACATACACACCCGAGATACAAGCTTGAGATGTCTGAAGCTGCTATTGGGGAATCATGATGTACTATTTTAGTGTTAACTAGTTGTTTCTTATAATTAGAGTGCATGTATTCAACTGTTGATAAAATATACATAATGAACACATATAGACTTTCTAGTTACCAGGCAGAGTGTGTTGTGAGAGGGTGTTGTGTGTCATAGGATGTGTGCATTTTCACCCGACTACAGAGCACTGGTCTCACTTATATCCCTATTGCTACAAGCAAGTGAGCAACATGTTAGGCTGTGACATTGCAGATCTATAATGTCACCTGGTGGAAGGAATATTTAGGTGCCCTTATAATCTCACTGGACTGCTATCATATCTATAGCTGATTTTAACTGAAATGTTATTAGGTGGCTCATGGCTAGTTACTGAACACTTGCTGTATACCCAGGCTCTTCCCATTTTCCTCCTCATAGACTGGCTTTGTTACCTTCCAAAATTATGCCACTCCTACATCCATGGGGAGGATGTTTCCTCTTTCTGCTTGCTGCCCGGGTTGTTCACATGCTAATACAATGAGCAGAATCTGCTCTGCGATATCAGCTATCTTTAGAATCCAGTTTCTGCTTCAGTATTGCAAATGCTATGAAATAAGCTTGCAGCATCTGGGAGTCCCGCTCCTCTGAGTTTTCTTTAGATCTTTGATTGCAGGGACTGGATGCCTTTGAGTTATTTAACAGTTATCATCATTAGGTTCTGATTGTAGATCAGGAGAGTGAGTGGGACCAGCAATGGACAGGTGTGTGCTTGACCAAAGGCAGAGTAGGAAGAAAGCAATCCTGACTCAGTTCCATTTGGGGCTTTTCTGAGTCCCCTCCACTCTTCAGGTCTCCTGCCTTTAGGTGCTCCAAGAGTTCTGTTACCTCCTTCTAGATTGGTCACATCCAAAGTGTACCTAAACTTAGCATCTGCTTACCAAGAGATAATAAGGACCAAAGAGATAACAAGGCCCATTGCTCTGGGAGGTTAGCTATTCCAAAGAAAGACAGAGCCAAGCATGGTGGCTCACACCCGCAGTCCAAGCACTTGAGAGGCTGAGGCAGGAGAATTGCTATAAGTTGAGGCTAGACTGGGGAAAAGTAAAAGAAAAAACTTGTTGGGAGACCAAGCAAGGCAGGAGGATCTCAGGTTCAAGGGCAGCCTAGGCAGCTTAGTGAGTTCAAGGCCAACTTGAGTTTTATAGTGAGACTCTGTCTCAACAAATGAACTGAACCAAATGGAGAGGAAGAGTCGACCGAAACAGGTAAGTAATCAACAGGAAAGCCCATGAGCACAGTCAGTGCAGAGACTCATAACTGGTCAAAATGTGCAGGAGAAGGTACTGAGTGCTCGTTCCTAAATCAGACATTCTTATCAACTCCCTAGCTCTGCTAAGGATTCAGAAACATTGAGGAGGTAGACAGAATGTCAGAGCCAGAGGATGCAGGGAGTGATGTGGAATGCTCTCTTTTGGACATGAGTTGGCTTTTCCACTCATAAACTCACAGCAGCTTTGGCTACAAGCAGAAGACCTGCACAAGACCATGTCAGCCCAAATTCTTGTACAGAAGGAGTCCACCCCTTACTGAGGAGCTATTAGTAGTTGATAGCTCTTAGAGATGGGAGAATGTTCTTTGAGGATGTTGCCATTGGTATGTTTCCTATACTACAGTGAATGGTCCCTCATCCGTGCACTTATGATGGAAAGCACTACCTGGACTTAAAGGGTTAAAAAAACTCAAGACAGAGGTAGGAGAAGGAGGTGTTGGGGGGATATTGCAGACGGAAAATACAGGGTGTATATGATCAAATGTTATTATATAACTGTATGAAAATCTCAAAGAATAAGAACAAAAAAGAACAGCAAAAAGAAAGAAAGGGGAAAAAGAACGAAAGGAAAAAGCAAGGAAAGATGAACACAAAGAAAAAGAAGAAAGACAGTCAGGAAGGAAGAAAGCTCGCTCAAGCTGGGCCTGGCCCCTGGCTCCTCCTCAATATACAAATTACTGCTGAATTTGAAGGAATGAAGCTATGAAATGCTTAACATCTTCCAACTTTCCTGATCTTGACAAACCGTACATGCATTCATTTGACACCCTCTGAAGATGTATGGGAAATGAAAGGGATGCTGCATGAGATGCCAAGTTCATGAACAAATTGAATAATGGAAATAGTCTTAGGGATTATCAGATTTGGGAGGAGGTGATGGGGGACTGGTGATGAGGTTAATGTGACCTAAAAATTCTGTTTTCTTGGGTGTTTGTCCATTAAGAACAATTGAGATGTTTTGTTTTGGCTTAGTTGAAAGTGACTGATTAGTAATGTCTACTGTGGGTCTGGTAATGAACACAGTGGCATACTCATCAAGGTTTTGTCATCCCCAAGTAGTCTAGGGGCCTTTCTTTCCACTGAAGGGAAGAACCATCCTGTCCCCAAAGTTATACAAAAAATTGGTGTCAAGGAACAGCCTGGCAGTCAAATGTCATGACTCAGCTAAAGTGCTTATTCCCATAATGTTATCTACTTCTGTTCTTGAGTTCTCATTGTATTCTGTTCAAGCTTCTGGCTTGCTGGGAGGTAATAGAAACACCAAGAGGGCATTCCCAAGAAAAGGTGGCAGTAATATGGGCACTGACTGTGTATAGTCAGCTTAGCCTGAAGGTGTGCTTATACATGTATTTGCAGCTAGCCTGAGTGATATAATGAAACTATGTATGCATGACTCTGACTGTCGGGACCCTGGAGAAGGTAAAAGTGAAGTTTTTGCAGAAGAGAAAAGAAGGCAAATCAGTGGGCATTGCAAAAGATCAGATCACAGAGTAGAAGTGAGGAATGGATGGAATGTCAACTTGCTGAGGGTGGGATAGGGAAGCCTTGGGGTATGAGGACCCATTTTCCATTTGGTTCTCAAGGGTAAGGTCCTGTGAAAGTCTTTCCATAGCCTGCATGAATACATAGGCAGTATTGGTTCCTTCCCTTTCCTCCTGCCCACCTGAAATACTGATATCTGCTTTGCCAAAGTTGACCTGATCACTGGCTTGCTGAAGCAGGAGTGGAAGGCATTATCTCTATTATGCATCCAGGAGAGTGCTGAGAACTCTAGGGATGCCATGTTCAGTTGATTTCTTACTTAATATTGGTTTGTTTGTATTATCACCCCTAGTTCTTACAGCAGTTAACAGAGATCAGTGATAGGGTTGAAGCTTCTCAGAATCATTTTTCCCATATGCTCGCTGGCTCTGTTTACTTTGGATAAATACTTCATTTTTCTGTGCCTCAGTTTCCTAAAGTGTAAAAATGGTTGTTCTCCAGGGGGTATGGATGCTGTGGAACAAAATAAGTAGAATTATAGAAACTGCCTAAAGCGGTGCTTAAATAAGTTCATGGGCATCTGTACACATGCGCATATGTGAGCACACACAAACAAATAAGTGCAATGTAAGTGTTAACTTTTCCATTTTTTTGAGATATATTTCACTATGTAGGCTGGGCTAGCCTCAAACCCATAATTCTCCTGCTTTAGCCTATCCAATGTTGGGATTGCAGGCATGTAGCACCACACTGGACTCAGTAGCTATTTTTTAATCACAAGTATAAATTCCATCTGTTTATCTGTCTATCTATCTATCTATCTATCTATCTATCTATCTATCTATCTATCATCTATCTATCTACATACTTATCTATCTGTCTGCCTGCCATTCTGTCTGTGTCTGTTGTTGTTATATATGTGAGTGATGTGTGTGTGCACCTGTGTGTGGATGTACACCTCATTGTGCATGTCAGAGCCAGAGGATGAGGTCAGGTGTCCTGCCTATCACTCTCCACCTTTTTCTCTGTCAGGATCTGGAGCTAGGCTGGCAGCTAGTGAGCCTCAGGAATCCTTCTGACTCTGCCCTCCATAGCTCTTGAGTCACAGGCCTGTGGCCATGCTTAACTCTTTATGAGGATGCTGTTGATTTGAACTCAGCGCCTCATGCTTGTAAGCTTTTGATCCACTTAGCCATCGCCCTAGCCCAAATTATCCTTATTTATAATTCACAGAATCTTATTTTGGTACATATTTATGTTGAGGAATGGCTAAAACAAGTTAATCAATATATGCATTTTTTTTAACTAGGGAGAACTCTTCAAATCTGTTCCTTTACCTTGCATTATTTATGATTGTCCTGAAATCTTGAGTTATTGTATCATAGCAAACTCTGCTTGTTTTCCTTCACATTTTATATTTTTTGAATAATTTATACCATGGCATGCCCCTTGAAGACCAGGCAATACATCAAGTAGAAACAGATGCACAGGGAAGAAGAAATATCTTCTCTCAAAGCTCAAGGTTCAGAACAGAACCCTTAAGACGAACTATCCCAATCAAGAATCCAAATATTCAATTTCTCAGCAATGCAGCCACAAATCCAAGTAACTACTTTGCAGAATAGAATCAATTGAAGAACTTTGCAATTCTACGAGTCCAAACTCAGCTTGAATGACTTGGCACCTGCCTTGTAGCGTCAATTTTGATGTCATTGAATTCTCCATCTGGTAGATAATGAGCTGATAAGAGATCTTTTCTGACCAGTGCCCTTGTGGGTTATCAGGAAGGCCCAGGTTGGCCCACTAGTCTGTGGGAGGTCAGTAGCTGTAGATTGTATAGAGGGGTGGCACCTTGCCAGTGGGCTCTCTGTCTTGAGATGGCCTCTGCTGATGGAATATTGATCTCAGGTCTGTTGGTAACAATGGAATTTAGAAGTGAGTCATAATAAAACAAGCCTGTATTTAGTTTGCTGGGTAGCTTCCACCCTGTTAACTTCTCTTTGTATGAAACTTAGCCCTCCAGTCCCAGGAGAAACATGCTGTCTTTCTTATAAAATGGATCTTGATGGAACCAGAGAAAGATATGGTAAAAGAAAGTAGCAGAGGTGATCCATCTATAACCACCAGTGTTCTATGACCATCATTAAAAAGAGGCTCCAAACCTGTAGCTCTTGAAATATAATTCAGTTGTTGAAATGCTTGCCTTATAAACAGGAAGACATAGCTTAGATCTCCAGAACCCACATGTGAGTGCAGCAGTGTGTTTCGTTTTGTCCCAGTACTGGGGGATGTGGGGAGGTAGATAGGCTTCCTAGAGCTTCCTAGCCAGTGATGGAACATATTCGAAAATAGGTAGATGAAGTTGTCCTCTGGCCTTTACACATTTGCACACATGTGTACAGACATATGCACACTAATAGAAAAATTTAAAAGGACTCAAAGCACAGACGATTTTCAAGCCAGATTGTGACTAAGGTTCCCTTGATGGGCTCCTAACAGCAGTGAGATATTGCTGAAGGTAGGCCGTCAAGTCTGATGCAGGAAGAAGGGCTTAAACTTCCAGATGAGGTACAGTATCCACTGCTCACGTCTCTGTGACCCTGAGGTGGGATGGAGCTGTGTAAATTAGAAGGCAGCTCTACTGGTTTCCTGGAGTCCTTTCAATTAAGCCTTTCCCAGAAGCCACAGCACAGATGGCGTTTTACTTGGTTTCGCAGGGTAACTTCCAGCTCCCTGTTACACAGGAGATGAGAACAGGAGGCAGTAAGCTCTCCTCATTACCCTTCTGCTACTTTCTTAATGGACCTGCTTTGCTTTAGTCATGTTTTCTTGAGTAGAGGAGGGCAGAAGCACTTTCCCATGCCAGGATCTGTGCTCAGCCCATTAGCTCAACCCATTCTTTGATAAAAGGCAAATAAGCAAAACCACATTTGTTTTTTAAAGAGCCAGTCCTCACACTTGATGCACAGTGACTACAATCTTTTTGATGTGATTAGGTCTGTGTCTGGGCTTTATATGACATGACTGAACACACACACACACACACACACACACACACACACACACACACGCACGTGAGCAATGTGGACAGAATTCTGTGCCTTATGTATTTTGCTACAGGTGTTGTTTTGAGAAAAAGGTCTTTTTTTTTTTTTTTTTTTGTCCGGCCTGGAGCTTACTGTGTGGAACAAGTTGACATTGAGCTTGCTGTAATCCTCTTGCCTCTTCCTTCTAAGTGCTGGGATTATATGCATGAGTCACCATAGCCAATAGAGAATGTCTGCTCTACTATTGTCCATAAAAATCTGGGTTATTTCTTTAGTAAATCAAAGTCTGGAACTGACTTTTCAGCTGTCATTTGTATGCATGTCTCTAGACTTGGAATCTCAAATATCTCCCTGAGGTTCAGATGCTGTAGGTTTAGTCTTTAACATGGAGCTACTGGAAAGTTGTGGGACTTTCTGGAGGTGAAGCCTAGCGAGGGTGTGTGTGTGTGTGTGTGTGTGTGTGTGTGTGTGTGTGTGTGTCTTAAATCATTGAAGGTATGTCTTCAAGAGAGACTGAGAACCAGGCCTTCTTTTCTTCTCCACCCCCTGGCACTGCCTCTTCTTAACAAAGGCCCAAAGCAATGATGCTAAGCAATTGTAAAGTGGAACCTTTAATACTATGGGACTAGATCTTTTCTCTTTATAAACTGTGGTCTCAGTTACTTTGTTGCAGCAATAGAATGTTGACAAATACAACTAATGAGCGCTATCTGTCTTTTATATGGATGTGGTATTTGTGTATGCGTGTGTGGAGGCACATGTACATGTTAATATGGCTGTGTGCATGTGTCCCTGCAGGTATATGCTCGTGTGTGGAGACCAGAGGTCAATGCTTTGGCACTCTCTCAATATCTTCTCCACCTCATTATCATTATCACTATCATCTGTAGTCAGGTTTTTCCAGTTCCACTGGGTTCCGAGGTCCCTCAGCCACTTATAAAATAATCATTCAGAGACTTAATACTAATTATCAACTGTATGGCCTATGACAAGCTTCTTGTAGCTATCTCTTATAACTTAACCCATTTCTATTAATCTATAAGTTGCCACATGGCTGTGTCTGATTGGTACTTTCACATCTTGTTTCTCCTGGCAGTGGCTGGCATCTTTTCCCTTCCTTCCTCCTCCCAATATTTCCCTTGGATTTTCCCGCCTGCCTGCATCCTGCCCTGCTATAGGTCATTGCAGCTTATTTATTAACCAATGGGAACAACATATATTCACAGCATATGGAAAGCCATCCCCCAGCAATCATCAACATCGTCGTCATCATCATCATCATCATCATCATCATCATTATCATCATCATGGTCATCATCATCATCACCGTCATCATCATCATTATTTGACACAATGTCTCTTGCTGAACCAGTCATCAATCTGGCTAATCTGGCAGGTCAGCACACTCCAGGGATCCTCCTATTTCCACCTCCTCAGCTCTGGGATTATAGATGTATACTGCCATGGCTCAGCTGTGTCTGAGCTGTGCTGAGGTTGAATGTAATGAAAGGGAGAAAGTGAAAAAACAGAGCTGCCTAGCACATGGTAGACAGGAAACAGAGAGAGAGAGACAGAGAGGAAGTCACAGGGGCCAGGGATCACCTTTAAAGTCCCTTTCTTAGTGACCTACTTACTCCAGCTAAGACATTACCGCTCAAGATGGTGGCACCAGTGTAGACCATGCCTCCAACATCTAAGCCTCTGAAGGACATTAGAGATTCAGACTTAACAATGGTTTCCCAATGAACTGATCCATGGCAAGAGCTTTACTCAGGTTTCCACATGTCATCTCTGGGAATATTCCCAGTCACACTTACATTTTAGTCTTGTAGGACAGAAAATTATTCTTTTAAAAAAAGAATTCTTCTCCTCCTTCTTTTATTATTATTATTATTATTATTATTATTATTATTATTATTAGTTATTAGTTATTATTATTATTTGAGACAGTGTCTCATTATGTAGCTCTGGCTATCCCTGAACTCACTATGTAGACCAGGCTGACTTTGAATTCAACAAAGATCTGCCTGCCTCTGCCTCCTAAGTGCTTAGATTAAAGGCATGTGCCACCACACCCAGCTGAGAAAATTATTCTTTGCATGGTTCCTCCTCTATAAGCAAAATTGATCTGGATTTTTAAATGGGCACCAGGGAGCTGAACTGAGGTCCTTATGCTCATGTGGCAAACACTTTACCCCCTGAACCATCTCCTCAGGCCCTTCTACCTATTTTTGTACACATATATGCATACTATCCTTGGTGTCTTGTCTCTTGCTGGTATTGTTAGGACTAGTCACTCCTCTGATGCTACAGCCCTCTCAGCCTTAAGAGGTACCAAGTTAGTAGAAAAGCCTGAAAATGTTGCTGAGAAATATCAAAGACAAACCTGAAGTCTTCCTGAGGGTTTGCCAATATGAACTATGTCAGCATCATGGAATTCCATGGTAACTTTAAAGTTCTATCTCCTGAGAATCACTTGGCTGGTCTTTTTTATCCTTCTTGCTTTACTTAAATGTCACCTTCTCAGGAAAGCCCTCCCTGACTATTCTTTCTAAAGTGTTTTTCCCAACAACCCCAACCAGAAAGACAATCATAGCTTCAAAACAGTTTCCTACAGTGAATGCTACAGAAGCAAAATCGATTTTCAGGTCTTGAAAATATGAACCTATCAGATAATATAGAAGAGACTTTCCACCAAAGACTCCTTCAGAGAGCTTGTCCTCTGCTGCCTTGCACAGCCAACAGCATGCTAACCAGACCTTAAGGCCAGTGAAGAGAGTCTCTGGGTCTCACTTTTTTTTTTTTTTTTTTTTTTTTTTGTCTCCTGTGCCTGGTCCAGGCTCTCGGGAAGCATCTGTTAAAAAAGGCAGAGAACACAGAGAACTCCAGCATGAATCCAGGCTCTTAATTTGAATATGTTCTTGCCTTAACCCTCTGAGGTTCAGTGCTGTCCCCTCTGAGAACATAATACACTCATAAAATCTCTCAGAGGCAACCTGTAAGGAAGCCGCTGTGGGTGCAGCTTGTGTCCTTTCAGGGGCTTTATCTCAATGGTTGTAAAATACCAGATGTGCTCTACTGTGATTCTGCATTGAACAGCATCTCAAGGGAAAAAAAGATGAGTGAACAGCAACTTCTGCTCCTGTGGTTCCTGTGCATGCAGTTGCTGTGGAATCTGGCCAGGTTTGTGCAGCACAGTGGGGTTAGCTGTACACTTGCTTTGTGTCTAAAGAAAAGGTTTCCCTAGGTCCTCCAGTAGGCCCAGAAGGTGTGTTATTTGGACTTTCGTTAGGGCAACAGGTGTCTGAGAGAAACAATTTACAAGGATGAAGCGTCTATTTTGGCTCCCTGCCAGAGGTTTGGTACATGATTGGCTTGGTGTGTCAGAAGCTGAACATCATGGAGGGGAGAATGGCTGATCAATCAAAGCTGTTCAGCACACGGTAGATAAGACTCACACAACAGTGAGGAAGGCTCAGGGGACCAGAAATCCCCTTTAAAGTTCCTCCCTTAGAGACTCACTTACTCCAGCTAAGACATTACCAGTTCAGTTAGTGCCATTAACTGAGGAACATGTCTTTAACTTATGTATCTTCAAAGGGCATTTTAGGTCAAAACATAACAATGGTTTTTCAATGAACTAACTCAGGGCAAAAACCTTATCTGGGTTTCCACACACTCATCTCTGGGATGATTCCTAGTCACACTTGATTTTGATCCTGTAAGAGAGAAAATTATTCTTTACACGGTTCCCTTCTATAAGCAAAATTTATCAAAGAAAAGTTATTAATCTTTTTTTCAGTTATTGCTCCCTTGGCCTAACTGGGAGTTGAACTGAAGGCCTCTCAGATGCTAGCCAAGCACGTTGCTATTGAGCATCCCCAACCTTTATCTTCCCTATGGCAGCATTTTCCTATTTCCCTCATTTCTCCCTAATATCCCCTCATCTAGTATCCACTACAGCTGATTTAAAATTTGTTTGAAACTCTGAAGCAATTAAGAGATTTCCCAGCATATGTTGAGTATTACCAGTGGACCACTTCAAAGGTATAGTTTTTTGCACTGCTGAAATTTTGTTGACCGTGTTTAAGCAGAAGGCATTTTCAGGAAGTTATACCTCCAACTTATTTTTACTGAGTTCTACAATGACTTTTCATGTTTCTATGAACTAACTTTTTTTCTTTTAATTGCCAATGACTGAGATGAATGAAAACAATCTTTTCAACTACCAAAGAGAAAACTTGTAACTGGGATGTAATATGTTAGAAGTCCTCAGGGTGGCGCCACTGGTTGGTGTTGGAACCTGTAGAAAGACCCAGTGGGAGGTCTTTATGTCATTGGAATCCCCTTTGAGAAGACTGTGAATTGGCCTCTTCCTCTTTGGCTTCCTGACTCTTAAGCAATCAGTTTAGTTCACCATCCACCCTCTACCATTGTCATCCAGCACTCTTAAAAGGTCCAAGGCAATGAGGGAATCTGCCTGACCTTGGATGAGAACTTCTAAAACCATGAGCTACAATATACTCTTTCTCTTTATAAGTTAACTGTCTCATATGTTTTGTTTTAGTAATGTAAAACCAACCAATGCATAGACTCCAAATCTGCCCACCATACCTGATATGGGACTCTGGCACAGAAAGAGACACATTGCTAAATAGTTTGCATTTTGTTTTTCTGAAAATTCTTGTCTTTATTTCTGAGAGAATAAGCAAATTGAGTGAAATGGTTTCTAAACTGCTCATAATGTTAGATGATCCTAAATTATTCTAATCCTCCCTGCTGGAGAAAGAATATATTATTTTAATTTATTATGATAGCCATAATTTGGAGGCTCAATCCTTGCAAGAAATGAAACAATTAAGATGGTGCAAAAACAAAGCCGAATAAAGTGGTTAAGTGGATAGCAGAAGTGGCACACGGGGTGCCAGCATGAGGACCTGGTCACTGTGGTACCCTGGCCACACGTATGACAGATAGCCATATGGGACACATCTCTGCATGGGTCCTGAGTTCACAAGTGTATCTATTCAGGTTAGAGATTTATTTTTTATAATTAAAAATTATATGTATGTGTGTATGTCTGCATGTCGGTATATGCATGTGTATGCAGGTGCCTCTGGAGGAAAGCAGAGAGTCAAATTCCCTGGAGTTGAAGGTACAGGCAGTTGTGAGTTGCCCAGTGTGGGTGCTGGGAATCAAACTGGAGCCCTCTGCAAGAGCAGTAAGTTCAGTTAACCACTGAGCCATTTCTCCAGCCCAATGTATCTATTTTGCTACATTTTATTTATTGACCTAAATTAGTCCTGTGTATATGTGTGTATTCATGTGTGTGTGGAGGCCAGAGGTCAATCTCAGGTATCCTACTCAGGAACTATCCACCTTGTTTTCTGAGACAGAGACTCTTAGGGACCTAAAACTCAATGATCAGGCTAGAGTGGCTGGCTAGGGTGCCGGAGGGATTCCCTTGTTCCTGCCTCCTTAGTCCTGAAATTAGAAGCATGTGCCACCATGCCTGGCTTTTATTACGTATGGGCCCTCATGCTTGTACAGCAAGCCCTTTACCAATTGAGTCATTTCCCCAGCCCTGTTCTTATATATTTTAAATCAGTAATTCCTGTAGGATTTTGAAAGAGTGCAAGATCTGACTTTTTGCTCTCAGACGTGCTAGACGGTGTGAGGAAGCAGAGATTTGGGCTTTAAATTTTTTTCATTACGTCCTTAAGATGGTTGAGTCCTGAGGAATGGAAAGGGGTTTGTCCTGCAGACAGTGGGTGCAGGCATGTGGCAGTTCACATAACAGGAGTGGCATGTTCAGAGTCGGCTGGAAGTGAAGACAGTGCAGGGCTGGATGCTACTCTATCATGCTGAATCATTGTGCACCCAGAGGGGACCACTGTGGCTTGCAAAACAGAAAGAACCATGGCCTCAGAGGTGATGTAGAGAAAAGAGGAGTCTGCAAGAAACCAGAGGCCCAAGACCATTCAGAGACTACTGTAGGAGAGAGAGAAGACAGTAAGAAGGTTGAGTAGAGTCTGGAATCATGTGATCTTATTGTTTACTAACAGTGTGCATATGAGATGGAGGAAAGGAAAGAGGGAGAAGGCATAGAGAGCAGAGGGGAAGGAGGGAAGGGAGAGGAAAGTCTGGAATGATTTCAAGATTCCTACCTTTGTTGAACGTCTGTGTCCTCGCCCATCAACATTGCTGCTTTGCATGCAAACACATTAGACGTGAAGCTGCTAGATGCCCCAGGAACAAATGCATCATTTTCCTCATTCAAACTGTACTGATGACAATCTGTAGCATGGGGTTAAAGGATAGAATGACTTCCTGGCTTCTCCTTCTTGTCATGGAATCTGGGGTTTGGATTTTCCTCTTCACATTTGCCTTTAACCTTTAGGTCCCTAATTCATTCCTCATTAAACAAAGAAGTCTGAAAGTCCTTCCCTTGTGCTAGGCATTGTCTGGATGCTGGAGAGATAATGGGGAACAAGGCAAACATCATTCCTATGCTCACAGGGCAGCCTTTTCTTGCCCTGTTGGAATCTCCAGTTTTTGAGTTTTTTTTTTTTTTTTTTTGTCACTAGAAGAAAACAATCATTTCCACCCACTACTCCATTTTCCTTGGAAGCCATTAAGAACTAACCCTATTGAAGAAGAAGTCTCAACCCAAGTCATTTTTCCTTTGCATGGCTCCTCAAGAACCTCATTTATCATATTCAAGACCCAGAGTCCCTCTGTAGCCTTTGATGTTCATAACTATGTGGAATTGGCTCAGAGTCCCCACAAAGAACACAGTTGAACTTGTGGTCGCTTATTTCTGTCATAGGAGGTGGCATTTCTTCTCCTGTTGGGCTGAAGATTATGTTTCATTTCTTCCTCTACTCAATTAGAAAGGCATTTTGTTTTTGCTTGAATGATGTTTTTGTTTTAAAAAACGTTTAGTTTTCAAAAGGCCTTTGAGTGTGGGCTGACCTGGGTCCTAGAGGCTGGTTGTTCTGAATGTTAGAGGATTAAAGAATTTGTCAATGGCTAGGAGAGGATGGGAACCCAGGAGTGAGATGTGTGTGTCTTCACACACTGAGTCTCAAGGCCCCTTGGATGCTTTGTTATAATATGAACTGAGGGGCCTGTTGATGACTCTGGAGCCTGATGAACTTAGAGAGCAGTTTTCTTTTTCCCTTAATGTTTCTCTGGAAAGTTCCATCTCATTTCTTGCTTTAATGAGGACATTCTTTATGCCTAAATAAAACCCCTGCTGTTAGAACTCAAGCATATTTACTTCCTTTGCTGCTCTGGGCTAGGATTCCAGTGAAGGAGGAGCTCCTAGCTACAGGAAGCTCAGGACTACCACCCACCTGTAGGGATCCCTGCCATGACTCAGCTTCTGCTTCCTGCACAGGATGGAGACCATCTCCTCCACTCTTGCACCTCTAGGATGCTACGCCATGCCGATGTGATGGGAATGCTAATGGAGTTTTTGTTGGTACACTGCAATTCAACAGACATTTGTTACACACTGCTAGCCACAGACTCGGAGGAGTGAATAAAGGGATGTCTCTAGTCTGTGTGTTATATCAGGACAAAAAGCTGTATACCCCAAGAGGAATGTGCAAAGTCCAATGGTAAGGCAGCATCAAGGAGGTGATAAGGTTGAGTGGAATTGCCAGGGGGACCAGAGGCAAGTGGTGATGCAGGCAGAGAGAATACACACCAGTGCTCAGAGGTCCTGCGGTGCTGCTGCAGCACGTGGGTTTAGTGCAGAAGCTGCTCTGTCACCTCCATCATAGCTGATGCTACATAGAGAGGGCTGAAAATACAGCCCCTAGGGCTGGGCTCTGAACTGCTATAGGGTTTTATACTTAAAAGGAAGCCAGGAGATTTTTAAGCAGTTGAAATATAGAATGGATTCTGGCTTTAGAAATAGCTTTTTGGTAGCGACGGTGAAGGGCAGTTACAGAAACAGAAGACTGGAGGTCAGGAACTCACTGGTGTGGTTTCCTTCAAGCTGACTTAACCGGTGATATGGAGATGCCTAGGGCCACAACTTGAGTCTGAATGCCTCTCTTGAATTCCAGCCTCTTTTACTCACTTGTCTGCTTGATATCTCTTTTCAAGTGTCTATTAGAGCTCTCAAACACAGCATGTCCCAGATGGAAGTCCCCGACTTCCCTTCCACCCACCTGCTCCAACCCCAGTCACCTTCATCTCACTAGACAGCAGCTCACTCCTCGTAGTTGTTTGGAACAAACCCTCAGACTTGCCTTTGAGTTTCCTCCTTCATAGCCTGCCTCCCCTGGTTTCTCTAATCATAAAACTCCTCTCTCATTTGCTCCTCTATTTGCCTACTAGCTTCCTCAGGGTTCTGCAGACACTGTGCAGAGGGAAACCTTCCTTTAAGCTTCTGCTCTCTTTAGATCTGCTCCTGCTGTCCCCACCCCATGGATCAGTCCTTTAACCAGCCCCAGCCTTATTCACCCCCATCTTGTGATGGATGCTGAGCTTGCTCCCTGAGTCTCACCCTGAGGTCTGCCTTTCCACAGAAAACTCTTTCATTCACCTGACTCTCTTTATTTTCCCTGTACCATGCTACATGTAGTTTTCATGCTGTATATAATATTCATGTGTATTTTATCATTGTTCTTTGTCTGTCTTTGCATACTCAAATGCAGATCTGCAAGAATGGAGTTCTTTGCTGACTCCTTACTGTATCCCAGATCACCTTGGATAGTGCCTGACCTGACTCAATGCATAAGATCAATAGACAGATGAATGGGCAGTTTAGCACATACTTTCCTCATTGCTGGGTCCAATACCTGACAAAAACAATGTAAGGAAGGAGAGATCCCTTTTGCTCACAGTTTGAGAATATAATCCACCATGACAGGGAAGGCATGGTGATTGGAGCATGAAGCAGTTGGCCATATTGCATCCACAGTCAGGAAGCAGAGAACAATGAATACTGGTATTCAGTTAAATTTCTCTTTTTAATTCTGTCTGGGACCCAATCTGATAGAACGGAGCTGCCCACATTTAGGATGAGTCTTCTCCTTTCAATTGACTTAAGCTAGAAACTCCCTCACAGACATGATAAGAGGTTTTTCTCCTGGGTGATTCTAGACACTGTTAAGATGCCAAGCGATATTGACCATCATAGACAGCTTGCTGGAAATAATGACAGATGTAGGTAGTTTTACTTCTATACACCTCATTTAATGGGTGGAGAAAGGAAGAGTGCGGAATAAATCTGTGACCTGGCCCGGGCTGTGGCCTTACCTGACATGAGAAGGATGAAGAAGAAATGACTCTGAGGGGAATTAATGAGTTCCATTGGGTCATGCAAAGTCTCAGTGCTTCTGCAACATCAAAGATCAGGTGTTTAACATTTGGGCTTTACTTAATAAAGAAGCTGGGTTGAAATAAAAAGACTGGGAGTCATTAACTGTATGGCGGATGAGACCTCCCAATGAGGCAGCAATGTAAATGGAGAGAAAGATACATAAAGATGGCGAAGGATACCCACCTTCACGGACATACCTAGAGAAAGTCACCATGTGCCCACAACTATCCTGCTTGCAGTTTGGTCACCTTGGCACACTTGGACATTGTGGTGGTTTGAAAGAAGATGACTCCCAAAGAGAGTGGCACTATTAGGAAACGTGGCCTTATTGTAGTAGGTGTGGTCTTGTTGAAGGAAGTGTGTCACTGTGGAGGTGAGCTTTGAGTTCTCATATATCATGAAGCCATGCCTTGTGGGATAGACCACTTCCTGTTGCCTGTGAGTCAAGACTAAGAACTCTCAGCTCCTTCTCTAGCTGCTTTGCTTCCTGCCATGACAATAATGGACTAAACCTACCTTGGAACTATAAGTGAGCCACCCCATTTACATGTTTTCCTTTATAAGAGTTGCCTGTGGTCATGTGGTCACGGTGTCTCTTCACAGCAATAGAAACCCTAACTAAGACAGGCATGTATTATGGCTGTTGGATAAAGGGGCAAATGTGTGAGGAGAATAGAGTGAGATGATCAGAAAATACTTTGTCATATGTTAGTGTCATTCTTGGACTGCTTCTTCCATCCAGTGCGCTCCATTTATTCCTATTAATTCCCAACTTCTTTAATCTACCTTTCAGCATCTTCTCCAATCTTTAGGAAGATTTCTGTATCTCGATGGCAAAATGTGGCTTGGAGAGATGGCTCAGTGGTTAATAATTTTTTTTTTTTTTTGTTCTTGCAGATGCCCTGAGTTTGGTTTCCAGCATCAGTGTTGGGTGGTCCACAACGGCCTGCAACTGTAGTTTCCAGGTATTTGATGCCCTTTTCTGACCTCCCCAGGTACCTGCACTCACATGTACATATACTCCCATATAGACACACACACATCATTAAAAATAAAATCTTAAAACAAAATAGATGACATATAGCAGGTCCCTGGTCTCAGACAAGCTTCTTAAACTGTGGGTTGTGATCTATATGTAGTGCCATGGTTGAATATGGAGATCATGAAAAATTTGGCAATGTTAAAAGAATTCTGAATATGCAAAGGTCAAAAATTAAGTCATCATCAAACATGCTAAGAATCCAAGGTGTTTCTATCAGAGATCACCTTCCCATATTACATTAGAAACTGTTGAAATCTTAGTTCCAAACACACAATGTGTGAACTTTGCAGTGTGCATATTGTAATTCCACACAACACCAAGGAACACCACTTCAAACTCCTCTACTCAGAGTTGAGACTGTTGTATATTATGAATGTCTGTGTTTTTACTGTACATGCAAGGTTTTCTGCTCTTATGGAAACATACATTTAATTATGAAAACAAAACAATTTAATATATTCCTACTATCATTCCTCAACATGTAAGTATCAAATTAGTTTATCTTTGGCTTGTAAGTTTTAGACAAACAAGCACATTCACCTATTACTATGTAGATTTGCTTTTGTCTTTAATAAATGGTGAATTACATATACAGAAGGATTACTTTAAAACAAATTTAGTTTTTGTGTTATCATCAGTAAGTGTTTTGTCTACTTATTTTTTAAAAAGACTTATTTTAATTTCAACTATGTGTGTGCATCATTTGTATGTTAGTATAGGCATGTATGTACAGCTGCCTGGAGGCCAGAAGAGAGGGTGCCATATCCTTGGAGCTGGAGTTGCAGGGATTGGAGGCTGCTGGGCCTATTGGGAGCTATCGCTATAGCTCCATTGGTTACCTATTTTATACAGCAGTCACTGCAGAGCTGCTTGGAAATCTCTCGGGTGCACAGGGGTCATGAGTGGAAAAAGTTTAAGAAGCACTGATCTAGTGCATTTAAGTGCACTGGCAATTGTTTTCTTCACCGGGTTGCAATAAACAATCTTGCATACATCGTTTGTACTGCACATTCCACGAGCCCTCTGAGACAGTTTGCTGCAAGACTTCCGATTCCAATTTCTCAAAACAGTCAGAGATCAGTTAAATGAAGTTTGCATGTTTATGTGAGATGATGATGCTTCTTTAAGCAAATGACTCTTCAAGGCAATTCAAAGAGCCATTTTCTTTTCTCTCCTGTTCTTACTGTGTTTTTATTTTTTATTTTTGTTGGTAAGAAATTCCTTTGGGTTGGGGGTTGGGGAAGTGGCTCAGCAAGTAAGGGCATGGCTGATGAGCATGAGGGTCTGAATTCAGATCTCCAGCACCCACATAATAAACTGGACATGGCTTGTGTGTGAACATGTAACTCCAGCACTGGGTGAGGCAGAGGCAGCAAGATCATCGGTGCTCACTGGTCATTGGCTTAGCTTAAGGTTCAGTGAGAGATATGGTCTCAAAGGAATGAGCTGCAAGGTGGTGGAGCAGGCCACCTGTGCATAGACTACCAGAGACAATGCATACATAGACACAGACACAGACACAGACACAGACACAGACACACACACACACACACACACACACACACACAAACACACACACAAAAAAAATCCAAAAAAAATGTAGAAAGCAAATTATATATGTATATATTTATCATATATATACTATATATACAAAGTTTATATATATATATATATATATATAATATCTATGAATAGACAAGGTTTGTATTGTCTTCAGAAACCACTGCTGATTGGGATACCTGTTTGGACTTGCACTCAATAGTCATCTCTGCTTAGAGTCAAAGCCCCTGATAAATGCCGTCATCTGCATCTTAGTACTATTGGAAGCTACTGCTGAACCAGTGTGCCCACTCACATCAGCCAGGACCTTTCAAGACAGGAATTTTAGAGACAGAATTGAACTGATGTCTTTACCTCCTCTGTAGATGGGAAGAAAGTATCAGGAGTATTTTTTTCCTTCTCTTAAAGAGGGTTTTCATGGTACAGAGGCTGTTAAACAATACTGTGGCTAAACAAGCCATGCATTTGGCTTACCTTCTCCAGTATCTCTCCTTCTTTTCTAGGTGTCTTTCATGTATGTGCTATTATTGCCATGGGTCCTCTGTTGTTCTATTGCAGGTATAGCTGGTGAAGACAGACAAAGCCATGTGCTCAGGTCTGTCCTAAGAAGACTACAGTGATAGTGAACATGACTATGATGTTGTTGTGGCCAGTGTATCCATTAGTGAGACAACAGTGTAAGACAAATCACTTCAGATGTAC
>CABHPP010147216.1:4084-43613 GCA_902168425.1 Peromyscus attwateri
GTTCATTTCCGAGGTGATGAGGAGTTGGATCGTCGAGTTTACTTGATTTATTTCGGGACAGGTGAGAAGAGGGAAGAGCCGCTGAAGACTCACAACTCTTCCTCTAGTTTGTGCCGTCACCTTTTTCCGGTCTTTCAGACTCTGGAGAGACGGTGTTCTATATCTGACTCTTTCATTTCCAAATCCAAGAAATGGAATATCCATTTTTAATAGCCTCTAATTCCGACTTTCCTCCAAAGGCTCAGCCACAGATTCCTACACACTGACGACACTAGAGGTATTCCAACGACTGCTTTCTATGAAGCAATCAAAAGGTCTCCCAAATTAAAGAATTGCTTGTCTAATCGCTATTACTCACATCATTCAAAAGCTTTTGGGAGCGGGCCCATAAGCAGGAAAGGATTCCCTGGGTCCATGGGACAGCAAGACCCTTCCAGGTAGAACAGATGTAACTGCTTGGTAAAGACCAAACACTTATCTGTTTACTAAACGATAGGTCGAGACGAAACTTTGAATTCTTCTTTGTGTGTGTGTGTGTGTGTGTGTGTGTGTGTGTGTGTGTGTGTATGTGTGTATAGGTTTGTGTGTGAGATGCATGTTTCTGTATGGGTGCATATGTATGGAGGCCAGGGAACAAACCTGACTGTTGCTCCTCAGGAGCCATTCACCTTTTTGTGTCTCTCACAGGCCTGGATCTTGCTAAATAGGCTAGACTCATGACCGTACCAAGTCTACACTCACTAGATGCTAGAACTTATGATTAATACTATAAATTCAGCATCCCAGAACCTTATAGTCCCAGGTTGCTTCCTGTTCTCTCAACCACCGCTATTTAGTTTTACTCACTGATCCTATCAGACACTTCTGACCTTGTGGGTATTGTGCTTAGTAAGACCTGAGGTGGCTGCTCACTAACCCTGACACACAGCTGGGCAGCTCCCTGTCTCCTGGTGGGAAGCCTGCCAGGTTTCAGGGCGATGACTATCTGTCTGTTTCCTTCTGACTCACTGAAATGTGAGTTCTGTTTGGAGCTGACTCTCTTTTGGGAATCAGGATGGCTCTTTTAAAGTGTTTTGTCTGTGTTGGGGAGAAGAAAGTGCATCTTTTGGGGGATGTTGCTCTTAGAACAGGACAAATCAGCACCATGCTGCTGTGGGGGCAGAACAGATAAGGAGCTGTATTTTTTTTTTTGAGCAGACAAAAATATTAGGAAAGAAAGTGCACGTTTGTGGATTGTAATGTTTAGCCAGCATGAAGTGGCTAAGACAAAATTATTTCCGAAGTCTTACCTCACACATACCTTGCCTGGGTTAGTTAGTTGGGAAGCCACATTCACTTCAGGAAATAAGGCAATGGCTGAGCTTTCACACTGTAACCTCAGGATCCTTTTATGCCATTCAAACTTATAAGGAACTTTTGTTTTTATTACATTTACCATATAAAATATTAAAACAGAGCATTTCAGATGTTTGTATATTAATTTTTAATACCAGTAACCATTACATATTTACATAAATGTGATATATTAAAGAAAATAACCTCTTTCAGATGTAAATCAACCCATGAAAAGAGCAGCATTGCTTTACACTTTTGTTGATTATTACCAGTATCTGGCTGAAAAATAGACATGTTAATTCACATATCTGGCTTGACATGTGATCCTGCTCCTGTGATCCTTTGAGTTAAATCATAAGGATTTGTGTGTTGTCATGCAGATGTGTAGTTTCTACACCCATGGCAATTTTAGACAATCTTCTAATATTGTATCAAAATTCAATAAGCAGTAGTTTCTTTTCTTCCCTCAGTTCTTATCTTTTTATTAACTCATACACTATCCCTTGTTTCCTGGTTTATTGGGGCAGTCAGCCAGACAACACTTGCCACTGTAATGTCTGTCAACATAGATGGCTGTAAAAATCCCAGCACTTATTCTTCAAAGGGTGCTCTTACTGAAGGTGACTAAGTTTGCCATTTTCATCGACTCTACCGTATTTCAGGATAGCTAGTTTACCCTTCTTTATCTTCTGCTTATTCTTCTTGGGAGTCGGGTAAGACTCAGGAAATCTCAGTGTAATATGAAGGGTGGGTTCCTTTTGAGTGTAGTCAGAGGAAATAACAGCCATCTTCCAGCTGCTTAACAGCAAAGAACAGCCTTTGGCGATCAGGGAGAATTCCTTCCTCACCCCGGATCTTGGTCTTTCCATCTTCCATAGTGTCAAAGATTTCAGCCTTCAGAGTGATAGCCCTCCCAGTAAAGGGTCTTCCAGAAAATCTTCATCTTCTACTACAGATGGATGGTTAGAAACAAGAAAATCCATTTCCTAAAAGCTAGTTAAGACATCTGAAAACATATTAAGGACTTTTCCTATTCTACAGCATTAAAATTCACTGGTCTCCTTGCTTCCCTCCACATTGATGACTATCACTCAACATTTGTCTTATGCAGCCAGAGAAAATAATAAGTGGCATGGGCAACCAATGCCTCAGTATGATTGTGAACATCGTTTTGGCATCACTGAACACTTGGAAGAGTCTTTGAACACGCTGAGGCTTATCATGGGTGGAAGAGGCTTTCCTATGTTTTTCTTCTCTCAGAGCTAGGCCAGAATTTTTTTTTGAATGAGGGAGGGGAGCCTGATGAGGTTCCTCATGTTCCTTTCTGACCTCTTCTTGCTTCTTGTTCATCTTGCTTATTTCATTCCTATAGAAACACCATTCTAGAAAATTCTGTTTTCCTTTTTC
Source organism: Peromyscus attwateri (assembly GCA_902168425.1). Classification (NCBI taxonomy): domain Eukaryota; kingdom Metazoa; phylum Chordata; class Mammalia; order Rodentia; family Cricetidae; genus Peromyscus; species Peromyscus attwateri. The sequence goes on from CABHPP010147216.1 coordinate 6,827, forward strand.
AGGGCTATCACCAAGACACCTTGCCACCAAACTAACTTTGTATGCCCTGTGCCATGGCTACCTGAGCCCCCTTCTGTTGTTGCTTGTAAGATTTCTCACCAGATGGCAGGTATGGTGGTTTGAATGAACATGGCCCCCACAGGCTCATATATTTGAATGCTTAGTCACCAGGGAGTAGAACTGTTTGAGACTAGAAGGATTAGGAGGCATGGCCTTGTTGGTGTAGGAAGTGTGTCACTGGGCTGGGCTTTGAGGTTTCAAAAGCCCACACCAAGTCTGTTGCCTGGATAACAGGATATAGCTCTCAGTTACTTCTCCAGCACCATGTCTGCCTGTCTGCCACCATGCTCATCACTGTGATGATAACAGACTAGCCCTCTGCACTGTAGCAAGCCCCTCAATTAAATGTTTTCTTTTATTAGTTGCCTTGGTCGTGGTGCCTCTTCACAGCAATAGGACAGTACCTAAGACACAGTCTTCTACATAATCTGTGTTTCCTTCTCTTCTCTTCAGTCTGCACTTATACTTGTAATTATAATTTTCCTCCTGAGATGTGAGCTTGATTGCTATAAATCTTCAGGTATTGAGATGGGGAGATATCTCAGTAGGCAAACACAAGGACATGGGGTTGGATCACCCACATACAGATTGAGAGTGGCAGCATGAATCAGTGCTAGAGGTAGAGAGAGGTAGATCACAAAGGCTCAGTGGCCAAAGTGGTGAGCTGCAAATAAAGTGAGAAACAGTTTAAAAAAAAAAAGCCTTAGACAAAATCCAAAATCCCTACTGATAAAAGTCCAGGAGAATCTAGGGATACAGGGGACATCTCTCAACATAGGAAAGGCAATATATAATAAGCCTGCAGCCAAAATCATGCAAAATGAAGGAAAAACTCAAAGCATTTCTACCAAAATTGGCAACATTCTCTCCACTCCTGTTCAACACAGTACTTGAATTGTTACCTAAAACAATCAAGGAAGAAAAAGAGATAAAGGAGATATAAATTGGAAAGGAAGATATCAAAATACCATCCTTTCTAGATGATATGATAAAAGACCCTAAGGTCTTTCATCCACTGGAAGTCTCATACAACTGATAAACATATTCAGCAAAGTAGCAGGATACAAAACCAGTAGCCTTCCTGTACACCAATGACATACATACTGAGAAATAAATCAGGGAAATAATTCCATTCAAATAGCCCCAGGAAAAATACTTGGAATAACTTTAACAGAGGAAATGAAGTAGTACTTGTACAGTAAAGGCTAAGATACTGACGAAAGACACTAAGAAGACACCAGAAGATGGAAAGATCTCCCATGCTCATGAGTTGGTAGGATTAATGTCACAACAATGACCATCTTACCAAAAGCAATGTACAGATTCAACGCAATCCCCATCAGAATTCCCAAGAAATTATTCACAGAAGTTGAAAATGATAACCTCAAAATTCATGTGGAAATACAAAAGACCTAGAATAGGCAAAAACAATCCCGAACAATAAAAACACTACTTAAGGTCACCTTATCCATAACTGCAAGTTAAACTACAGAGCTACAGTAGTAAACACAACATGAGACTAACTTAAATATGCATGCAATGATCGATGTAATAGAATTGAGGGCACACACATAAGCTCACATTCTTATAACCTCCTGATTTTTGACAAAGTGGCCAAAAACATGCATTGGAGAAAAGGTAGCATTTTTCTATTTTATTTTTGGGTTTATCATTTAATTACAACATTTTTTCCTTCCAAACCCTTTCATCCACCCTCCCCTGCTCTCCTTTAAATTCATGGCCTCTTTCTTCACTAATTGCCTTGCATTCCTTTATGTGCATACTTATCTATTTCTAAATGTAACCTGTTAAGTGTGTAATGCTACCTTTATGTATGTTTTCAGGACTGACTGTTTGGTATCAGACAAGCAGTTGGTGTGATCTTCCTTGAGGAAGATCACCTCTCTTGTCCCCCGCTTTCCTTAGTTGCCTACAGTTCTTTGTGTGGGGTGGAGGCCTTGTGGGCTTTTACCATCAATTTTGGCATGTTCACTATTGTTATCCTATTTTAAGATTTTATCTTACTGCAGTCAAAATGGCCAAGATAAAACAACAACAACAACAACAACAACAACAGCAGCAGCAACAACAACAGCAACAATAAGACCCACAAATGACAATAAATGCTGGCACAGACAAGGGAACACTGCTTATACTGCTGGTGAGAGTGGAGCCTGGTGTAGCCACAATGAAAATCAGTGTGGAAGCTCCCTAAAAGCTAGAACTAGATTTACCACGTGATCTATCAAAGCCACTCCTGGGCCTATTCCACACTTACTGGAGAGATACTTGATCAGCAGTGTTCATTGATGCTCTGTTCATAATAGCCAGGGAGTGTCAACAACCTAGATATCCACTGATGCTAAGTAAGTAATGAAAATGTGCTACACCACACAATGGAATATTGTTCAACTGTCAAGAAAAAATGAAATTACAAAATTCACAAGTAAATGGAAGGAGCTAGAAATAAGAATTTTCCGTGAGGTAACACAGACCCTGAAAGACAAATGATTTATGTTCTCTCTCATGTGTATGTTTGCTTTGAGTTTTTAGATATGTGTCCTTACATTGGAGTAACCACAGAAGGTAGGAAACTAGCAAAGTGGGAGGGCGATTTCAGGGAAAAGGAAGCAGAATGTAGGTGCTATGAAAAGTAAAGGAGGAAAAATGGAACTGGAAGGGTTAAATGGCATTGGGGATGGGAGGGCAGGTGGAGGAGGGATTACTACAGTAATTAATGCTAAAGACCTTTGGAAAATGCCATAGGAAATTCTACTGTAGAAGACACATACACACACACATAGAAAAGGGATTTCAATGGAGTTACCCTATCATGGGGGTACAATGCTTTTTCCAGACATTATAAGTTATCACTTGAAATCCCAGTGCTTTTTGAGTTGTTCAGTGGGATGCTGTAGACACTTTCAGACATTACATTGCTATTGTTCTTGGATATCTTCCAGAGCTTGATGATAAGAACCTGTTGCTGAAAACACCACATGCCTGAGCCATAGGACGTGGAGATATCAAGCTGGTATCAACCTGGAAATTTCATCTCTGCTGGCTAGCTTTCATAGTGCTAGAAGATTCTGTGCATGCTATCAGGGGAGAGAAGTTTATCAATAGTCTTACCTCTCTGTGGATATTGGGAGGTACTATAATGACTGGCCTAGTGAGATATACCTACCCACTGGTGTAATAATGACCTGAGTATGATGGGAGTATCCAACCATTCTGCTTGGATTTAAAGACTGGCTCACAAGACACAACCTGTATCTGGTACCATTAGCTGGAGAAAAACAAACACCGTGGATGGATAGGAGCCCTGGAGGAGACCCTAACATTATTTGTTAAATGGAGATGGAAATAAACTGCCCCATGAGTTCCTTTTTTATACCTATAGATTAGTGCATTTCTCAACCCTCATCATAGAAGCTTTTTAATAATTAAGTTACTTTAAATTTCATATATGTTTATTTACATCAGACATCCATACTCCCTCTAAAACTTCAAAACTTCTTTCTTTTTTAAAAAATAAATTTATTTATTTTACAACCAGGTAGCAATTTCCCCTCCCTCTTCTCCCAGTTCCTCCTCCCACCATCCTCCCTCTGTTCCCATCCCCCAACCTACTCCTCCTCCATTTCTGTTTAGGAAAGGGTAGGTCTCCCATGAGTATCAACAAAACATGGCATATCAAGTTGCAATAAGACTAAGCACTTTCCCAAGTATTAATGTTGGGCAAGGTGACCCAGTATGAGGAGTAGGGTCCCAAAAGCCAGTAAAAGAGTCAGAGATAGCCCCTGTTCCCACTGTTAGGAGTCCCACAAAAGGACCAAGCTACACAATTGTAACATATATACAGAGTGCTTAGGTCAGTCCTAAGGACACTTGCTCAACTATGTTCATAGCAGTTTTATTTGTAATAGCCAGAACCTGAAAACAACCTAGATGTCTCTCAACCAAGGAATGGATAAAGAAAATGTGGTAAATTTACACAATGGAGTATTAACTAAGCTGTTAAAAACAAGGACACCAGGACATTTGAAAGCAAATGGATGGAACTAGAAAACATCCTGAGTGAGGTAACCCAGACCCAGAAAGGCAAACATGGTATGTATTCACTCATAAGTGCATATGAGCTGTAAAATAAAGGATAACTATGCTACAATCCACAGATCCAGAGAGACTAGGTAAAAAGGAGGGTTCATTGGGGGGGGCATCCAGATCTCCCTGGGAAGGGGAAATAGAAGAGATTTCGTGAGTGGACTGAGGGTGGGTGGGAGTGATCAGGTTGTGGGGAGTAGAAGGGGAAAGTGCTGAAAGAGACTACTGGAAGGGGGGAGCATTTCAGGATCAGGTAAAAACCTGGTACAAGGGAATCCCCTAAGAATCTACAAGAAGACCCTAGCTTAGACTCCTAGCAATAGCAGATATGTAGCCTGAACCGGCCATCTCCTGTGACCAGATTGGTGTCTAGCCCAATTGTCATCAGAGAGACTTCAACCAGTAACTGATGAAAAGACATGCAGACCCACAGCCAAACATTAGGTAGAGTTTGCGGAATCCTGCAGAAGAGGAGGAAGAAAAGATTGCAGGAGCCAGGGGAGGTCAAGGACACCACAAGAAAACTCACAGAATCAACTAACCTGGGCTCCTAGGGGCTCACAGAGATTGAGCCAACTTCTTTCTTGAGTCTTCTAGGTTCTTTTGAGAGAAAGATGAGTTGAGTCTGGGTTCTATGTTTTCTATTTCCTTTTTTCAGCTATGTAGGAGATCTAGTTGCCCTTCTTACCTTTCAGTCCATGAAATGTGCTTATGCCCTCTTAATCTTTCTCATGAACTTGTTTGAGCAGGTTTCTATTCATAATGCTACATTAGCAGGAACACACATTTCTCCCTCCTGTGGGAAATCCCTAAAGACAGGAACATGTGCCATTAACTTCTTTCATTCTTTGTCCTTAAGATAGGGCCTGCCACTGAATTGATGCACCATAAATACTTGTTTTATTAATGAATAAATATATTTGCTCAACTAATGACTGATTCCTTTGCTTAATAAAACAAAACAAAACAAAAACAGAAAAGAAGAAGCTAATATTGTAAAGGATGAAAAGGCCCAAGAAAAGGGAAGTATTGCTCAAAAAACATTAGATTGGTTGCTTTTTTTCAGGACACCTCTCTTATGATCAAAGGAACTTATAACTATCAGCTATTCTGCTGTCCGCGGAAAACTTGATCTCAATGAGAGATCAGTTGTTATTCAAGAGGGGTAAAGTTCATTATACTTAAAATTAGTGTCAGCCAAAGTATAGTTAATTAATTGAAAGAATATAAAGAAATTCCAGACATAAAGGCATCTATGACAGCCTGCTTGGGATGGAAAACCATGAACACAACTTACTCTGGGCATCATCTAAGCATTGTATGACATCTCAACTTTGTCTTGTTGAGTACTCCATTCCCTCCTCTGTAGGATGACTTTTTCCTTATTCAATCATTCTCTCCATCTTCTAGCTTTGACTTCTAAATGCCTTTGGTTTTTATGACCTTTCTCTGCTCTGAATTAAGTAATATTCTAATTCAGTAAAGTGTCTTCTTTGTTTTAGCATCCTCCTAAAAACACTCAAGATGATTTTTTTAAGGTTTGTGTGGAGAATAAACAATCCTTTATCTACTAGGTAGTTTTAATTCCCACCTCCTAAGGTCAAGAACTCTACCTCAGCCATTTTACCATTTAGCCTTAAGTACATTTCATGAGTGACATTGACTTCTATTTTGTTTAAAGCAATTGTGATTCTACCTTTTAGTTTGGAGTCTGTCCTTTCTGATGGAAACACATCTCAAATGTTTAACAATAACAAAAAAAAAATCAAACAGAGCCAATAATTCCATTAGCATTTATTTGATTGACAGACCAGTGAGATTTGTTTACACATCAAAAGAACTCTGTGATGCTGGAAGAACCTCCAAAGATTCTGAACTTCTGGGCAGTCAGAATGTCAGACTTAATCACCTTCTAAATCTTTTCTGCTTCTGGGCCCCCACTGTGCTATATGAAAGGCAGCAGCTCTTCTGTGAGCTCACACTTTTCTCCAGGTTTCCTCCCTAATTTTCTTCTAGACTGTCATTTCTTCCACAAACTCTTGTTTCTACAATGATTCTTCACTTGGATTCAAGCTGGAAGTAATGCTGTAATTAAATGTTCATGTATGTATTTACTTCACATCTACCATGTGCAGATTAGTGTGACCAGAACCAATACTGTTTACCTTCAGTAGCTGTTGTCAGTGCCCTTGGAATCTCATTACCAAATCCTACCTCTGAGGAACTGTTGTGGCTGAAATTATACTGCATATGAGAAAGAAAATGGAAGCTCAATCTCTTTGTGATAGTCAGGAAAATGAAGAACATCTAGATACAGTTTCTTTAGACTTGCTACGAACCTTTATAAAAATAAATTGCACGAGGGGCAGCTGGTACTATTTTGTGAGTGTGTATGACATGTGTGCACATGTTAAAGTAGCAATAAAGGTCCTTTAAGGGAGATCTCCTGGTCAAGAGAATAGAATCACTGACCTGGGTGGGTTGGCCTGGGTGGCCACACTACAACTGGGCCATGTCAATCACCTGGCCAAGAGAAGGACCCTCGTAAGGCAAATTTACTTTAAGTCATGCTAAAAAAAAACAGGCAGAATCATAATTCCTTTAATGAGATACCATACTACTTCTTTCCAGAATTCCTGACCACTCTAACAAAGTCCCTACAAGTTGCCATGAGGCTCCTTGGGTCTGCCCACCTGGTGTAGAAATGTCTGAATTTTCCCTTTGTGTTCTTCTATGTCTTTCTTAGAACCTAAGTATCGCATTTTTTTTCCACACTCATATTTTGGGGTTCCTTATTCTTTGTCCAAAGCCTCCTTACCTACCATTGGCGACTTGTCCGCCATGAGTTTGACTTCCATGTGTACTTAACTCAAGTAGCATGGCTTTTCCCCTTCTCTTCTTCATTCTATTCTCCAGGTAACTGTGACTTCCAGTTTGCCTGCTCTAGGGATTTTCTCTTAAACTCCACTAAAATTGTCTTCAATTCTTTGGGACTAATAACTCTGAGAGGAGAATCCAATTTTCACCAGTATCACCTGAAAATCACAAAGGGACACCCAACATTTTGGGTTTTGTGTGTGTGTGTGTGTGTGTGTGTGTGTGTGTCTGTGTGCGCGTGTGCGTGCACGCGCGCGCGCGCGCGCGCGCGCGCATGTTGTGCTTACTTGTGGAGCTCAGAAAAGCTTGAGGTAGGGGGTCTTTGTTATTGCTCCTCTGCTTTATATGCTGGGTTCGATGGCCTGAAAACTTCCCTGGGCTCTCTTCTCTTTGCCTCCTGCCTTGCCTTAGAAGCTCTGGACTTAGAGATGTACACTTCTGTGTCTGGACTTCTGTGTCTGGCTTTAGATGGGCTCTGGGAACTCAAATTCAGTTCCTCATGCTTTTGTGGCAAGTGATTCACCCACTGAATTAATTCCTTTTCCTAACATAGTACTTTAATATTTCAGATCTGTAGACAAAGAAGGCATTTGCTTTAAGACAGCTACAAATGTGGCCCAACAAGAAATTATAAACTTATTTTTATAAGATTCTGCCTCCTTTCTTTATTGTAACTTGATTGCATGGTTATCAAGGATGAATTTTGTAGAGGACTATGTGAAATCACAAAGTTAAAAAGTTGGGTCGCTTTTATTAAAAGTTTACATTGCAGAAAAACTGGTAGTTTTAAGGCCCTTAAAAGTATAAGTTTTCAGATGACATGGTGCTATACTGCTGTTCATTTCTTCTTATGGTTTATGAAGTATACATGGGTGGGGGTAGTAACTTTCACAATTGATAAACCTGTCTCTGAGTATAAATGAGGACCCATTCATAAAATGCCCAAATGTCTTCTTTTGAATGTTTCCACTTCTGTGTATAAGGCCCCTGCATTTAGAATTGTTTCTATTTTTGGTCTTTTTCTCCTTCACCTTTTTGTGTGTATGTATGTGGGAATTTGAATATGAGGGTGCACGTATGTATGTGTTCTCTGTGTGGGGGGAGGTCAGAGGAAACCTGGGGTGTAGTTCTCACGCACCTTCCAACTTTTATTTGAGACAGGGTCTCTCATTGACCTGGGACTTTGCCATGTAGACCCAGACAGCTGCCCCATGAGTTTCCTGGGATCCACCTATCTTTGCCTCCCACCTCTCATCTCCCGATCACTGGGATTACAGGCACACACCATTGCACTTGGCTTTTTATGTGGGTTGTGGAGCTCTGAACTTGGGCCCTCATGCTTCTGCTATTGGGCTCTGTGGCTTGAGGACCACGAAGGTCTCCACCATCAAAGTGTGCAGCTCTTATCCACATCCATGGTCTGTGATGGCACCAGCCTTCATAATGCTAGGTCTACTTGAAAGTCTGCCTTACAATGAAGCTTCCTTTCAGACTGACATCTTAAGGAGGTTCACAGAAGGCTTGTTTATACTTGGAGGTATACACTCAGTCCAGAGAGACTCACTTCTTGCCATTTCCTATCCCAGGCTAATACATATGTAGGCATCTGCATACATCCAGGATAACATTTCAAAATTGTTATCAAATGATGACAAGAGGCTCATTGAAGGGATTACAGAGTAAATATTGCAAAAAGAGGAAATTGCTCATCATGGTAGAAACATCCAGTGACAGTAACAATAGTGTGCTCTATCTTGGCCAGGATGTAACATATGTAAGGTGGTAGGTGTTTTCCTCATGTAATCACATACATGACTAGGTCATGAATCAGAGAAGGGACTGACTACGAGTTAGAACTCACAAGCACGTTCAAGTGATCAGTTACAAGACCAGGAGAGGAAAATGGTAACATGAGCACCATGCCACACAATCTGGCTTTGACGAATTGGACCATCATGGTAGTGAGAAACAAAAAAATGAGGACATCATCGCAACCAGGTGATGGGCACGAGGCACACATCCTATTAGGCAGCAGAGGCTCAGAAGGAAGGATCTGTCCAGCTCTTAGGTAGTAGCTCAGCAATAGAAACCTTGTTCTAATGCTACCCTGCATCTACAGCATGCCTCCAGCGGAGACTTCAAGGCTTGCACAACTCTACTGGCTCTCTTCTATATGGCTGCATATTGGCTGCTGATGACTTTTGCTCAGAGTCTGTTTTCATAACTGCTTTCCAAATTAGGGTCTCCTGCTATGCAACTCATCATTTTCCACAAAAGCAACAGAACTTCTGTGATGTGGCACATGTGGGCTGTGAGTTGCAGACATGAACATGATAATGGAAGTAAAGAATGGCAGTCAGAAAACTCAGGTCAACTAATTTCATCCATGTGCTAATGTATGGTTTAGTTTGAACCTGGAGAATAACTTGTTGTTTCTATTGGTTATAAATATAGATGTATTTACTATAAATTGTGACTTAAAATGTACCTATTTTGACTAAAATAATAATGCTTATTAGTTTTTATTACAGTGATTGCTATAACAAGCTGGTTAAGTTTTGTTTCTATGATGTAATTTACTAGAATCCAAAGACAAAAATAACTTTTGGGTTGCCTGAAATTAATTAGAAGAAAATATACATACTGGGCTAGCAAGATGGCTCATGGGATAAAGATGCCTGTTCCTTATGGTGATAATCTGAGTTTTATCTCCAGGACTCACAAAAAGGGAGAGAAGCAATTTCAACTAGTTGTCCTGCGATGTTCACATATGTAATATGCACCCCCATGTACAAAATAAATAAAACATAAAAAATATACCTACTAAAGAACGTAATCTGTAGGGATTGAGGATGGGGCTGTAAGAAACCTACTTGATTTGGAGAGTGACATATCTGTCTGTTACTATTTTAAGTTCAATTTATTCTAGCTTCCTGCAATGACTTCATGATCCAAGCATTACGATTTGCATTGTATGAATGAGGAAGCTTAGTTTAGGAGAGATGAATCCCAGCAACATGTCCAAGCATGAGCCACCAGTAAATGGCAGAACTCAGGACCGTGTCTCCAAGTCCCATTCACTTTCCATAACATTACTGAGCCAAGTTATACTTTGAGACAGAAAATTCCTGATTAAACGCTTCAAAACTACTTTACATGGAAAAGAACAATGTAAATTCAGTGATCTATTATGTATCATATAACATCTGAGGGAGTTTCTGCTGGGGCAACTAAAGGCCTGTACATATGTTCAGTCCTAGGCTCAACTCTCTCTAGGATGATATTGTTTCACAGGAAATACAAGATGAAAAAGACTACAAATTTTCAAATCTGTAACGAGTCTCTTCTCATCCATTAAACATGCAAGTATCAAATAGAAGAAAATAAAATATATCTATAAAATGAAATACTACTTAGCAACAAAAATAAATGAGCAATTGTTAAATATAGGCACGGTTGAATTGTAAACATGTTATGCTAAATGAAAATGACAGACACCCAAAGCTTTAAACTTCATGAAGTCATTGGCATGGCATATTTTAAGAGGCAAAGCTGAAGACACAAAACTCATATCAACTGAGCAGGCTGGAGATGAGGGAAGATACTGAAAACTGTCAAGGGTGATAGAATATATTACAACTATGCACATTTTCCAAACCCCAAGAACTTTGGAATTGAAAAGAATAAACTTTGGCATGTAATCACAGCTTCCAAGTTTGAAAAATTCAATTCAAAAGGAAAATATAAATCTACAGAAAAGAAGATAAATGGAGTCAAGTCTGGGCTTGACTCCAGCAAAGCCGTCTGGGTAAGGAGCTGTGGTGGACCTGAGGAGGCAATTTAAGGAAACAAAAAGCCAATATTTTAATGCCACAGTGTCTAGGAAGGGAAAGAAGAGAGACTCATTCTTCATATTTAATCATGTACTTAAAAGGCATTTTCAATCTACCGAAGCATATGTTCCTGCCTTGAGTAGAAACTGATAAAAGAGAATGAAGGTTCTTTTTTATAATCAGTGGAAATAATAGTGAAACATAAAACAAAGGCCTAACTGGAAAGCTAAGTAACCTCTGGTCTAAAGCCAACCCCATCCTGTATTATTTCTGTTTAAATGCCTGCCCAACAGTACCATCAAAGGCAAGTCAATCAATATTTCCTGGGGAGATCTGGCATTCCCTCTCATTTTTGACAATTTCTCTCTCAAGAAAGAGAGAGCACCAGAGTGACAGGTACTTCAGAGGCAGAACTCTTTGCAGTAAGATATAGTCCCTTCTTTCCACTTCCCACTACATCCAACCTATAACCTATCTATGGACTCCTGCTGTAACTACTACACAAAAGGTAGAGTGAGGATGGGGCAGAGTGGCATTGTATCCTGCCATCTTCTTCAAGGTAAGACACACTCACAGGGCAAGAGAGACTCAGCAACTAAAACTGAAAAGCCCCGTGATTTTTGCCAAGGATGGCTGAAGTCCCTGGCATGGCAACTTTGGCTCTACTTTTAACAGTAAATGGTAAATTCAGCTGCTATTCTTTATCTACGAGGTTGAGGCATTTCTACTCTTCAGAATGTGATTCTAGGCTATAGCATGTATATGAATTTATTTCATACATATTCAGTTGAAAGATACCACAAAGAAGAAAAAGTAGCAGGTCAAAAAGCAAACATAAGATCAAATCTTTAGCTGCATGACTACTGAGCAAACATAAGATCAAACCTTTAGCTGCATGACTACCACCTTATTAATTGAAGCCAGTGCTTTCCTGCCCTATAGATTTCATTAATTAGAAAAAGAATTGGAACCTGTGAACATTCCAGGTCCTTCTACACATCAGTGTAACAGTCACAGTTCAGAATTGTTTAGTCCCATAGATTCTGCCATAACCCGAGTTTCATTTTAGAGTATTAATAGTGTCAGTAAGACATCAATGTCAACACAAGCAAGTTTTTTATAAGATTAGGATTTATCCAGCAGTCTCTGTGGTGCTGAACCCATTTTAAAGTTTATCTTAGCCAGGAGGTGGTGGCACACACTTTTAATCACAGCACTCGGGAGGCAGAAGCAGGTGGATCTCTAAGTTGGAGGACAGCCTCCTTTACAGAGTTCCAGGACAGCCAGGGTTACACAGAGAAACCCTGTCCTGCAAAAAACAAAAACAAAGCAAAACAAGAACAAAAACAGTTTACCTTATTTGATAACAATAGATCTCCTCTAATTCTCTCAGAATTTGCACACCTGATGCTTCATCTGCCATCTCCATTCTAATTACTTGTGCCTTTGAATCTGAATCCAGCTCCTTTAGAAAGTGTATTGCTGAAATCTACTTTAAAAAAAATCAGTATGAAAAAGTCTGTCATTTTGTATTAGGTGTTTAGACCACTCATCATTTTATATAATTATATATATAATATATTAATTATTAATATTAATTATATTGGTAATATATTTATATAACATACATTATTAATATATTAATATCAATATATTAATATATAATTAAATATATTATTAATACAACCAAAGGTACATTTTTCATGTTACTGTTGTTTTCTATGTGTCTCCTGTCTCATTTTTTTCTTTGTTTCTGTCACTGTCTTCTTTTTGTCGTTTGTAGTACAAAGATTCCAACCCCTTTTCATGGCAAAAAACTCTTTCATATGATTGCCAGTAAGACAACAGTTGATTTTGCATAAGTGTTTGCTAGACTCTAAGTGAGACTGTCTTTTGTCTTCCACTGTACGCTTTCTTCCTTACTCCACTTCTTGAAGAAGTAGATGAATAAATAATCATTAAATATGAGGGCTATGGAGAAGTCTAGAATAGCATTTATATATGTGTAGTTATTGACAGACACAGAGAGAGAATAAAGATGAGGGGGTAATTACATTATTGTCATCTCCATATCTAGGGAAAGTGTCCGATTATTATATATTTATACTAAAAAAGCTTTAAATTTAATATTTAAACTTTTAAATAAACACTTGAAGCATGTTAACTCGATACCTCCAGGGTGGTTGTTTATAATTGTGTTTTAAAATGTTCTACCCTGAATGGTTCTTCTTCTTTGCTGGGGAGAGTGCCCAGTCAGTAAATTGCCCACCAGCAGCTGGGTTTGTATCCCAGTACCCACACACAGAGCTGGTAATCATGGTCTTGGGCTCATTAGCCTAGAGCTGTGGAGCAGAGACAAGAAGATTCTTGGAGCTCCCTGGCCAGCTAAATCTTGACAAACTGGTGAGCCCTAGGTTCATGAAAAGACTCAGACTCAAAAATATAGTGGAGAGTGATAGAAGAAGACACATGATGTTGACATCTGGTCTCTCACACATGTATGTGTGCATGTACATACCCATACCCACTCATGCAGGCACACAGAAATACATCACACACACAGACACTCAGAAATATGCCACACACAGACATAGACACACACACACACACACACACACACACACACACACACACACACGAGAAAGAGAACAAAATTCAAAGTTAAAAACACATGCGTATTCTTAAACTATTCAAATATATCTGTAAGAATCATTTCCATGCTTCCTCTCCAGAGAGTTCATGCTTCACAATGAAGATAAAGGAAAGCTAAAAAAAATCTGGACAGGCCTTGTAACTTTGGAGAAGAAGTCTCTGTAATTTCCCAAAGGAAAACCAGAGAGCTTCCAAACAGCTAGACAAATGGAGGCTCCTGGAGGGTATGGCACCCAGAGAGGCTTGGAAACATGTACATCTCCTCCCATACCGTGCCCTGTGCATTTCTTCATCTATGTCTTTTCTAATACCATTTACAACAAGCCAGCGAATATAAACGCTTCTCCATGTTATGTGAACATCTTGAATTCAAGAAGGGGACTGTGGGAATCCTCACTTAAAGCTGGTTGGTTAGAAGCTCAGGTTACAAACTCTGGGGCTGTGACTAGCATCTAATGCAGGGACCATCTTAGGGAATTGACCTGACATCCCTCCAGGTAGATCATGAAGGTCCTGCATCAAATCAGAAGATGCTCAGCTGGCTGGCAATCCATGACATTCCCTCAAGGTAGATCATGAATGTCCTGGATTGAATTAGAAGATGTTCAACTTGTTGGTAATTCCTGATATTCCCTCCAGGTAGAACATGGGCATCCTGGATTAAATTAGAAGATGCCCAGCTTGTTGGTAATCCCTGGTATTCCCTCCAGGTAAATCATTAACACCCTGGATTGAATTAGAAGATGCCCGACTGATTGGTTCCCACTCCAGAACTGCTTGCTTTGCTGATGGAGACAAATCCCCACTTTTCAAGGTCACGGAAATGATCTGTGTTTAGATTGTGTGGGAAAAGCTGAGATTCATTTTACTTCCTCAGTTGGCCTAACCTATTATACAACAAAAGATTTATTATTAGATCATCTCATTAGGAGAAGGTAGGCAGTTGTATAGATTCTGTGGTTTTTGCCTCAAGTTTGTAAGACAATCGCATGGCATCGTGTTCAGGAAACACCACAGACACACTTAATTTGCTTTTTGTTTCTTCCTTGTAGAGTACCAAAGTAAAGGCTGCAATGGAGCTTAAAAAATAGCTGATACTTTGAAAGGAGTCCCACTCATTTTGGAGAAAATACATATTGAAAAACCACAGTAATCACATTCTTCCTTGAGTCATTTTTTATTTAAGACATAAAACAGGATGCTCATTTACCTTGACGTAAATTACACAGCTGATGTGCAAGATAAGATAGAATTATACAAAAATATCAAACCTTTGACCTCAGAACAGTGTACAGGATACGCCATACACAGAGCATTCAAAATGCTCTTTCACACACTCAGCTAATTCTAATTATACCTCGCCAATGACTGTCACCTCGCAGCAAATTCCACAAATTTCTATGCAAAAGGGTCTTTGTTCTTGAATGTCAACAAAGCATTTTCACCTAATCATCTTTTTAATAATTCTATGCAAATAACTTTAAATTGTCCCTTTGATGAGTTCAGTTTGAGGTAAGTTAGGAAAATGAGCAATCTAATGCTTTAAACTAGGCAATACAGAAACGTGTGCAGGGAGTATGATGGATGCTCCAGGGTGGTAGTTATTAAATGCAATATTCTTCTTTTTAATAAGATAGATACATAGTGCACATGGCCTATTAACAATCTTACAGCTTCACAGTAGTAACACACAGCATATCATCCCTACAGGCCAGTGTTTCCTAATCCTGCAGCTGGGACCTGCTGCTTCCCCAGGTGAGGGCAGCAGGTGGCACAGATTCAAATGCTAACCACCAGGACCACCTGCATGGAATGGCTCCAGAAGGAAGAATCTGCAAACTGTCATTTCAGACAATGGTCTTCACATGATGCTGAGATGTGTTAACCCCAGAAACTTAGCCCGGGGTTAATCTATAAGTAAGATTATACTTTCGCTCTTATCCTGACAAGTACGTTTGTGAGTGCTGTAGGGTGGGACACATGGAGTCTTCGGAAACTTTGGCCATTTTCATGGATTGGGTGGTAGAAATCAAAGACAGGTAGTTCCATGTCCTCGTCTGCCCACATTTCTTTTGTATTTATCAAAGTGTAAGTTGTCACATCACATCAGATCTACATGTGGTGACTTCCTTCACTATGGCTACTCTATGGAAGAAAACAAAAACAATATTCACTTCCCTTTTCTCCCTCCACCTCTCTCCAGCTCTTAAAATCCAGGTGTGGGGACAAACAATACTAATAGGGATTGATCATGAACAGAGTGGGTTTCCATTTCTGATGTCATTTGGAAGATTTCTTTTAAGATTTTTGTCCCCAGTACATAACCACAAATCAAACGAATAAGAGATCCGATATTCAGCCTCAAACTCTTGTGTAAGAGCCTCTAAACTCCACACTCCTTTCTCTAACTATGTACCTTGAAACACACAAATGGCAAACATCACCACAGCACTCAATGTCATTGGCCCCTGCTTTATAGCCATGATTCCCATGATGTGATAAATAAGGGGTTTCTGAGTCTTTGTTCACAAAATATAACATGACACTAGCCTAGTCCCCACAAGGGACATATGGCATGGGGTAACCTTGCTGAAGAAGCCCCACACCAAAGCATCTGCAGGCTGAGGAAGAGAAACCTAATTGGCATGCTGAGGAGGGCTGCAAACAGACTCTAGCTCCCGATGTCCATCTTCTGCAACTCCAATCCTACAGGTTGTGTCAGGAGGAAAAGCAAGGAAGTTTGGAGCAAGTCTTTGACTTATCACATCCTAGAGGAAAGTTTTGTAGTATGCAGGCAACAACGTAAACAAAGAGCTGCTCTCAAAACCAACAGTGATAAGTGAGGCTCAGCCTTGCACATCTGCGGTGTAGTAACATTTCACCAAGAAGTGTTTCTGAAGTGGGGAGCAGAGCCTGGGTTGTGGAAACAGTGGGGGCTCAGGCCCTTTGTCATTTATTTATTTATTTCCATAGGTCAGAGCTGTACATTCCCCTGGACCAGATGTTTTAGGGACCCTTGGGCTGGGACTTGCTGCCTCTACATGCTACTCTGTATTCTCCTCATGGCTGATGGCTAAATCTCTTACTCTGAATTTCTAAATTTGAAATTTTAATTTTAATATGAGGATGAAAGTCACTGATTAGTTCACAGGATCACAATGCTGTAGTTTAATGCCATTGCTTTTTTAAGTTATTTTAAAATATTTTATGTATTTTTTTAGTAGTGTACAACAGTACTTCCATTTGAGAAATTGTGGCATGATGGTACCCATTGCCCTTATGTGGTGCTAGAGTTCAAATCCAGGGCCTTGCATGAGCACTCAACCACTGGGCTACACCCAGCCTTGCATGTGACCTTTTGCAATGTACTTTGGCTTGCCTTTCCATACAGACTTAATGGGCAGTGGGGGATTCTGGATTCTAGGTAGCTAGAGCTTAGGGGCCACTGTTCAGTTGGAAGCAAAAGCCCAGACTATTCATTTTGAAGTTGTATCTGCATTTAACATCTCTTCAGTGCAATTAGTTTGCATATTGTAATTTTGAAACAGCACCAACCTGAGGACAAAGCCCTTCTTTTAGTTTTTAGAACTGTCTCTTGGGTGAGGATGGGGGTTGTAAAAATACTCAGGGACAGTAGCTGAAGGCTTAAATCCCTCTGGTTTTTCTCATAGAGCCATGGAGAACAGCGGCCCATATGGTTGTCAACCTCTCAAGGAAGGATGTTGTATCTCTGAAGTACATTATACTGTATGATGCCATGCCAACCCTTTGGAGTGTCATTAAAAAAGCTGGGTTGGAAAACTTGAATGAATGGTCCTTTCACTGAAGTTGGCATTCACAGTAACAGCAGTACACGTCTTATTAACAGGCTACTAAGGCAGTCTTTCTGAAAAACGTTTGAGGAGAAGAGTGATGGGGAGAAGGATGCTTGGGAGGTTTTAAGAACCAATGAAGAGGGCATAAAATGTGATTTTGAACAACTTATTCACCAGAAGGCACTTTATTTGGATGATAAAGTACACCTGGTACATGAGGCAGATTCTGGGCCTGGCACATGAGATAGGCTCTGAGCCTGGGTCTTCTGTAGTTTGCTCAGCATCATGCAGAACAGGATAGGAGTTAATAAAAAAATTGATGGGGTGTTCAATGAAGAAGTTGCTATGGAAAGCACATTCCATGATAGCCAATGGCTGCCATTCAGTGTATTAGCGGTGGCCTTACTAAGAGCAAAACCAGAGCTTTCCATAGCCACTACTGTAATACAGTGCCTCTCTATCACAAATTTCTTATACAAATATTTCTGCTTTCCAATTGATCTTAGATTTTGGTTTATAAAAGGAAAAGTAGATGATTTTCTATGAAAAATATATTCACATTATATCTATATTTATCTATCTATAGATAGATATAGATATAGATAAAATTATTCTGGCTGCCTAAGCATCAAATTTTATAAAAATCTCTCTTCCTACAAGCTTTTATTCAAGTATACATATGACACAGAAAATATTTGGGGTCAAAGATGTCAATGATCCTAGTACTCACAGAAAAATAGTTTAACAAATCACACCACTGATGTTTAAATCAGATCCCAGTTTTTGCCAAAGAAGACCTTTCCTCATGTCCCCTCAGGCCTGTGAGCTTCTTGAGAAAGCAGAACAGTTTCTTTGTGACTCCTGAGTGGCTCTGGTTCTTAGTGGAGTGCAGGCCATGTTTTGAATTTTCTTGCTTTCAAGTCCTTCCTCCTTGCAAGTTCATATTGCTTTATTCATATTAAAGAATGACTAGTCTTAGAAATTCAAAAGTAAAGGATGAATGATCTGTAGCATTCTAACTTCTGGAATTGATACAACCAGTATTTTCAGCATAACTGGAAGCTTGATTAGAGTGCATGCTTAGGTGTGTATGTAGACTGTGAACACTGATCTGCATCTCTATACATCAGTTTTTCTACTACGTAGAATTAAGCTACATAGTTTATTTCAGTGATATGTGGCAGTATCTTGTACTAGTCAGTAAGCTCTGACACACATTTGTAGGAATTCTGCAAGCTGAATAGGGTTATGTTAGGTGTCGGAAAGTGGCTATGGAGAGAACAATCAAGCCACAAAAGTCAGATATTGGGGTATTTTTTCCTCTTGAAGAACAATATGTTGAGTAATTTATTCGTGTTCCTCTGTGTGTGTACTCAGGACAGAGAATGCACACATAGTTCAGTTCACAGTGGAAAATGGAAGAAATAGTGCTTAAAAAAAAATCAAAGTTACAAGATGTTTGGTGATTTATTTTAACCCATAAGTTCATAAATAGTCTTAAGTATCACCCAATTTTTCTTATTGTTTTAAAATAATGTTATAGAATTTTTTAAGATTTATTTATTTATTATGCATATAGTGTTCTGCTTGCAGGTATACCTGCACACCAGAAAAGGGCACCAGATCTCATTATAAATGATTGTGAGCCACCATGTGGTTGCTGGGAATTGAACTCAGAATCTCTGGAAGTGTATCCAGTGCTCTTAACCTCTGAGCCATCTCTCCAGCCCTGTTATAGAATTTAGTATATTTCTTAATTATTTATAATTTCTAGAATATTTCTATAAAGCTAATTTTGGGCATCTGTGATCATTTTTTAAAGCAAAGCCTCTGCATTTGTATTTTTTTAGCTTACAAAATAATGACTAAACTTAAATATTAATGAAAGTGGATATTGTCTGAGAAGCAAAGGAAACAGACCCCATCACTGTTGCTGCTGCTTTTGTGTGCTTAGTTTTTGCCCTAATTTTGTAAGCTCTGTCATTAAGCACAGTTATTCTGTGTTAAAATGGTATGTATATGTGTGTACAAACAATAACACACACAGAGATTCAGTTATTATAGTAGAGAAATGAGATGTCTGATTCCTTGAATATTTACTGCTCACCAGGAATAACTTATGTTACAAACTGGTAGGTAAGTGGCTTTGGCACCTTTTTATCCGGCCCAACTGCTCTTCCTCTCCTTAAAAGTTCAAAATGTCCTTATTTCTGCCTCGCCCTTTTGGTTTAAAAACATTTTCAGTTTAAAGGTGCACACCTGTAGCTCAGTGTATAAAGTCTAGCGCCTGGCAGTCCCTGATGTCGAAGATGAGTCTAAATGTATGGGTTGAATTTCATTCCCAAAGGCCTGAAGTTGGAAGTAGGGCTGCTGAGTGTGAGTGCTGGAGTTGGGCACCATGGTAACTGAGCAAGAAACACCTGAGTTCTGATGGGGAAAGAAGAACAGGAGGAAGGCATGATTCCGAAGCCGGTGAGAGACAGTGAGAGTGGAGAACACACCTTTCTTCTTGTTGCCTGTCTACCTTTCTTCCAGCCAGGGATGACTATGGCATCCTCATGTCCATCCCTTAGGGATCTTCCACATAGGGCTGGAAAGCCAAGAGGTAGGCTGAATCTGAGCCCTAAGATAATTCCTCAGAAATACGTCTTAAATAATCAAACTCATAGCGCTTAATTTCTCTCGTGGCTTGCTGTGTTTTGAGGAGAGCAGAGTCCAGCTCTTTTGTGATAATGACAGGTTCCGTTCTTGACGGTGGTCCATCAGGTGGCAGGAGGATCAGCAAATTTTACAGCAGTAGTTCACACATGAAGATACTGTACATTCATTCATTGTTATTTATCTTAGAAATGGAGCAATCTGGGAGCTTACATTACAGCGGAGTCCAAGATCCCTAGGAACTTCAGCAACACAGAAGTACATACAAATGAGTTGTATCTTTCTGCTGGTTTAAGTTTTTAAGCTATAAATTCTTTAAACTACATTTTTTGGTTTCTGTTTAAATACTGATATGCCATGTTCAAAAACAGTGAGTTCTTGGTAAAATATAAAACTACTTTGGGAGACTGCTTTTTCAATAGTAACATAAAAATGTATTTAGAAAACTAAAAATTTTGAAAATAAACTTTCATATCTTGGGGTTTTAACTGAACCCTATACCAAAGTGTCGAGAAGTCTCCTACTTTAATGTAACATCTGGAAGCCCTAGCTTTAAACAACTGCTCAGCAAGGGTGACTTTAGTTATTTTGGGTTATCTATCTGTGCTCTCATGCTTCATTAAACCCTCTGGGTGTCACACACACACATTGTGACTTTTCATGAATGCTACACAAACTGCTTTAAGTGTTTTTTTTTCCTGTATAAAAGAGTTTTGTGTTTTAGAGCTCAATATAAATTAAGCACTTTTACTTTTTGTAGAATTTTAAATGAATAGATGCAGTGCCCTTGTTTTTAAATAACAACTCTATCTTGACTGTCTATTCTATATAGAATTTAAGCTCAATGACACTATTTTCCAATCACACTGGAAAACACTATTTCCAAGTACAGAACCCAAGAAGTCAGTGAGTGTTAGTTCTGTGATTTAACTCTATTTTCAGTTTATATTTTACATGGACTCTGTTAGGCAAAGCTTTTCTCATCAGAATTGGGAGATCTTTTCCACTCCATTCCTTTGTTGGCATTTACAGATGCTGAGTGTCACTCTGAAGGTATAATCAAGGGGAAAAGCTTAATTTACATTGTGCTGAGAGTAACTGTCTCAATGAACACAAAGCTCTTTTTGTGCATCCCTTAAATACTCTGCATGGCATTTAAACACATAAACATACTTATAGTGGGGATTCTTCTATAAAACATTTTGTCATTTCACTTACTCAACAAAAATGAGTAATTATTAAAAGTATTTCTCATCACTTTCTAAACCATATCTTTGGGTACCCTTTTTGGATCATACTTGATCTGTCACTTTCCAAGTGAGTAATCCCAGCTGGATGATGGATTACATAGAGTTATGTGACCATGTCTTTGGTTATAGTTCTGAATTTCTTCTCACATGATTGAGGCAAACCTGAGGATAGATCATTGAATAATTGTTACAGTTCTTTTTCCTCCTGTAAAATATTTCATTTCTCCATTTTCGTCTTTAGTGGCCTTTTGAAGAATCCAATCTGTTGAGAAAATGCAAAAGATAACACCATTAATTATTTTAATTTAGGTAATAGATGCCAATCTATTTAGATTTAACCATGCATTAGAGAAATCTGGGCATACAACTATTGCAATACCTGATGCATAGTCTAGCTGACCAGTTAGTACTGAATGTAAATTAGATAACATCTGTCAAACTGCTGCTTTATCTTTGGCTCTTGCACCACACTAGTTAAGTCTATGGCCTAGTAAAAATCACGCCTGTGTGGAACAAGCAGCATTCTGGGAAATGTGAGGCAGGTGAACGACAGTTCAACGACACTGTTTCTCCTGTGTCATCATCATTGTTTTCAAGTGGCAGAAACGTTTCCCTCAAGTAACCAACGGTCACAAATTGAAATTCTTAGAGTTCCTAGCGAGCTTGGTGGAAGGCCATGGGTAAGGTGCCAGGGAAATGTAGGAACTGTCTAGATGACTCTAAGTGGGTCATGATGTTGCACATAAGCTTTCCAAGAGAAGTTTCTTGAAAGACCCCATGTCATTTACCTATAAAAACAGAGTCACTGATGGTAAGAAAAAAAAAATCACATAATGGTTAATGTAAGTCACATTACACCATTCTTTGTCACTGAACCATTAGCAAAAGTTACCAGCCTTTATTTTTACTTCATATTATACAGAAAACAAAAGCATTTGCCACACAATGAGACTTTGGAAGTAACCTAACCTTATTTTAAAATGTATTGAATATATTAAATCTCATTTAAAAAATTTAATCTTCCTTAAGCCTAACACTTAACTTTTAAAAAACATACCTAAGGGTGCTAGGCAAGTAGCTTTTAAAATTTGTGTGCTCTAATTTTTTAAAAATTTAAGTGGGTTAATTATTTGCAAATGTAATGTATCCATATCGTGTGAATCTATGGCTAGCTATGGATAACAGGAGTGTGTTACTGTGGGGTACCTGTGTGGATGGTGGTAATGCAATGTGCACGCAGAGGCTAGAAGACAAACTTGGGCATGGTTTGTTAGGAGCTGTGGACTTTGCTTTTGGAGACAGCATCTCTCATTGGCCTATTAGACTAGCCTGAATATCCAGAGAGGGCACCCCCCCTGGGGGGGTGTCCTGTTTCCACTGCCAGTGCTGGGATTATAATCACATTACAACTCTATGCCAACATGCACAACTTTTTTTTTTTTTAAAAGATTCATTTTTACTATGTGTAATTCTGTGTCTCTATGTGTAGGAATGTGCATGCGAGAGCTGGTGCCCTCAGAGCCCAGAAGCGTCAGATCCCCTGGATCTGGAGTTACAGGTAAATGTGAGCCATTTGACGTGGGTACTGGAAACTGGACTCTGGTTTCCTGTAGGAGCAGTACACGCCCTGAATGGCTAAGCCATCTCTCCAGCCACCACTGCTTAACCATCCCCAATTTTTTCTTAATGTGTGTTCTGGGCTGGAACTTGGGTCTTCATCCTTGGAAGACAAGCACTTTGCTAACTAAACTATCTTCCCAGCCTGGGACTACATACTTCATAAATGATGGCTGAGCACTTGAGAGCTGAGAGGGACAGATGATAAAGAATAAGTCTTTCCAAGCAAGGAAGTTTTAGTCAGGGCTTCTCTCTGCCAGAATCTAGTTGCTAGAAGATGAGGAAAGCGTGGTAACAGGACGAATGAACTTGGAAACTGCCATGAGGTTATATTTTCCTGAACACCAGTCATTTCCTCTGTGGCAACTACGGAAGGTCCGGACTTGGATATCACTTAGTCCTTCACTTGTGTCCATGTGCCCCAGGACAGCAAATCAGGGAGATTTTTACCAGAGTGGAAGGTGAGTATTTAAGAAGAGGGTACACATTGTGACACACTGCAGCTCCCAATGCCACCAGGATGAATGAAGAGGTGTTGGAGGGGCTGGAAAGATGGAGGAGCCAAGAGGTGTTTCCAAGTGCGGAAACCACAGCCCCTGTGTCAGCACAAGCTGTAAACCAGGCCTTGGGCACCACAGTGTGGCAAATCTAGGTATTGCAGCGAACACTGACCTCTTGCAACTTGAGTGGAAGAATACTGAATGTAACCTGTGTCTTGGGACTTTGCTGGATCATAGATTCTATTTATGGAATTCAACGCTACTTGTGAGGAAATCCCCCAAAGAGGAAGTTTGTCATCACAGAAAAGCCAGAAAGAATGGTGACAGCTGTAGTTCAGTCGGAGAGAAACTTGCTATATAAACTATTTGATTAAATAATTCTGTCATTTATCCATTAGAAAAATGAATATGCAGTTACATTTCCATTTCACATAATTTTATTTAAGAAAGTAGTAGGTGAAATATAGGAACATATTAATGCCAGGCAGTTTGGATTCCATATTTAATTGAAAAAAAAAAACATTGAATTCAACTTTTCTATAGAATGTTGTTTTCTGGTAAATTCATCCTAAAAGTGATCATCATAGCTTGTTTGAAAACGATATGTTCTTACATTTCTCACCTTAAACCATCTCAGTGAATGTCAAGATTAACTTGAGAGAAAACAGATTGCCACTTGGTGTTCCAAAAGGATGTGATATGGTGGTCTCTGAACTTTACATTCTTTATTATGCCAGCTAACTATTACATTACTTGTTCCTTATACAGCCACACAATTATTGCAGAAAATGTGGGTTTTCTGTTTATACACCAAAGAAACATTTTATCTTTAAGACACATAGAGTGGTATGGCTTAAACAAGGTTCATCTCAACCATGAATAGTCCTTGTATGACCTTCATCAACACAGACATTCAATCTTTTTTTTTTTTTTGGTATTTTGAGACAGGGTTTCTCTATGTAACAGCCTTGGCTATCCTAGATCTAGCTCTGTAGACCAGGCTGGCCTCAGACTCACAGAGATCCCCCTGCCTCTGCCTCCCAAGTGCTGGGATCAAAGGCGTGTGCCACCACCACCTGACTATTTTTCTTACTTTTAAAGATAATAATTATCCTTAATAAAATTTTAGTTTATTGTTAAACAGTCCTCAGTAATCCCTACCTGTAAAGAGGTCCCCCAGGAGTTTTGGATATATGTATCCCCAATAGAGGCATACTTTTTTCCTTTGCAAAAATGAGATGTGTAGTACACAATGTATAAAATATTACATTTTTAAAAATTATCGCTTATCATAAATGTTTCTATACTATTATATTCCAAAGCATGGATAACTCATCATTTGTTTTGCCAGTCTTCTGTTGGTGGCCGGGACAAAGGGTGACAGTGACTGTGGTACTCACCTTCCACAGAGCTAAAATCAGCAGCATCAACAGCAGTAGCCCAGCGAAGGCACTCAGGAGGATGACCCACAGTGGCACTCTGCCTGGGAGCCCGTCTTTGGATATTTGAATAGCCAGCTGAAAATGATGAAACCAGGTTGTTAACACTCATAAACACCCATTAGAACTCCCGGAACACGGAGTTCTTACAGACTACAGTTTTTCTACCAAACGGTGTAATTAATCTCATGACTGTATACAAAAACAAACCCCGATGGGTTTACATTTGAAAATGCCTTTCATTTACTCAAAATGTCCAATAATATCAAATTTATTATCGCTCAGAAGTGGAGCCCTTCAAAACAGAATTTTGCAGCTTACACAGTCCTGCTCACCCAGATGGGATATCTAAAGTTTCCCAGGACAAGACGAGAAAATCGTGCTTTTGTCTGAAACAAGTTCTTTGAATTTAAAAAGTCAAGAGTAAAATACTTGTATTTTTACCAAGGACTCAGCTTGACAGGCCTCACTTTTGTTTGGGATTTCCCAGTAACTTAGTGAAAGAGTTTTAAAACGTTATACACATATAACATACACAGATACATACATACATACACACATTTATATATACACATACACATATACACAATAGACAGGCATTCTGTAAATAGATTTAAGGCCACCTGCATTATATAATGTTAGATCCTAAGGAGGAAGCTCACAAGCATCCCCTTTGTCACTAATTCGAAAGTGGAAACATCCAGTCACTGTCATAGCTAAAAGCGATAAAGTAAAGCACAGCCGGTGAGTTGTAAACATCACGGTTTTCCTAGCTTCTGAGGAGTAAGAACAAGCCTGAAATCCCATTAGAAGCCAATGAAAAGGAAATCAAAGAGTCTCTGACAAGAGTGTCAAATCAGTCACTGCGGCAGCCCCTGTGCGCTAAACAGAAAACGCCACCGGCAAGTTGGGAGTGAGATGCCTGTTATTTTCAGATGGACAGTTTGGAGTGAAAGGCAGAAAATATCTCCAGACAGACGCGCAGCCTCGCTTACCTCTCGTTTCCGGTTGCTGCTACTTAGAGTCAGCGTTGCGTTTTCACTCTGAAGTTCTCCCCTTATAGTAAGATTGAAGCTGGAAAAATGTGTCTGTAAGGCAGGTAGGACTCGTTATTACTATACCGTGCTAATCAAGGTGAGAGATGGTCGTGTGTGACCAGCATCATTATCACATCAGCTGCAGTCACCCATGCAAGACCAGGCAAGACCAAGCCAGCTAAAGATCTGATATGGGCTCGGGAAGATGCTCCCGAGGTCCCATCTCTAGCTGAGGAACTGTTGATAGCTGCTGGGGGATGGAAAGTCACTTTTCTTTCTTTTTTTTTTTTAAATATATATATTTTAAATAAAAATATAGTCGCACACTCCCTTCTCCCTCCCTCCCCTCCAGTCCCTCCCATAAACCCATACTCCTTTTCAAATAATTATCTCTTATTCTTTAATTATTATTGTTTCATATGAGTAAATACAAAACACAGTCTGCTGAATCTGCTTAGTGCTGCTATGAGTGTGACCACTGGTGAGTTCCCCATGTCCCAGTGGATGACCCCACACCCATGCGTATGGGCAGCTCTAATTAGATTGGGTGGGTTAAAAAATAAATAAAAAAGTTATAGAAGAAAGATACGATGTTGGGAGTTGTTCTGGGAGGGGTTGGAAAGGGGAGAGAGGAGTAGATATGATCAAAATACATTGTGTACTTTTGAAAAAGAAAATAGAAAAAAAACTGAGATTGTTCTGTGAGATTAATACAGTGGTGACTGGGGGCTCCTCCTCCTTCCTTCCCCCTCCCCCCAGCAAACTGTCCTTAAGATTCTTCTCATAGAATGAGAATTAGAAACTTCAAAATAATTTCTAGTCTGATTTTTCTCTAGAAAAACAAACTTCAAACTTCCCTTGCTTCTCACGCATCTAGGCGTGGAATAGCTACGATCTGATAATGAGGACTATGCACGGGCACTTATTAAGGATTGTGCATGAAATTAACAACATTAAAACGCCATGACTTAGCAAAATATCATCTTAATAGGACCAAACCTAAAATGCTCAGTTTCATATGATCAACTAAATATTTCTTTAAAGAAAAACAAAATAATACAAAATACAATAAACTGTGTTTTAAAACAGCCTGCACTCAGATGACTGTGGCTTTGTGAGGGATAAAGAATATACTTGCATAGACATTCCAAAAATAAATCACTGTTCCATAATGTATTCAAGTCCTCTACTTGGTTAATGGTATCAAAGAATGTCTCTCCATCATTTTTTGAACCTTAACGAGGTCCCAAACTATTAGGATATAAGCCTAAACTTCAGTACCAGAGAAGTAGTTCTCTCTTGTAGTGCAAAGATTGAGGAAGAAAGAGAGCCCCAGAACCCTGCATCTGGCAGGGAACATAGGTGATAACTCTGTCATTGACAGATGGGGAAGATGACCCCACACAGCTGGTGAAGGAGAGCTGGTCCTCAGTCACATTATCCGAGACTCCCAGCCTCAGGTTCTTCCCACAGCAATGCTGTGATTTGCACCAACACACTAATAGTGAACTAACACGTACTGATTGGATTCGATAACCGCTTAGAGCAATTCAACCACTCACTTTTATGAAGGTTGGTTTCCACAAGATGAGTGAAATGTTCACTTGACTCACATCGGAAGGCATGAGATTGCACGTGATCGTGGCAAGTTTACAGGTACTGCAATCCTGTTGGATTGACAGAGACACATTAGGGTGCTTGCAATCTGGTCGCAGGCTCTATATGTAAATTCTTCAGAGAGTTATTTATTTCTAAGTTGATACTGGATGCTCTGCACTTGGAAAACATCAAATAAAAACAGAATTTAGTGTACCTGGATTGTGCCTCTTTTGAGGTCCTCAGACTTGGAGAGTGTCATTTTCTTCCCAGAATTGATACTGAAAGGATCCTCAAGGCTCCGGGGTTTGCAGTTCACATTCTAAGGAAGAAAAATGTTTCCTCATTAGAAAGTGGCAAAGCCAGAGGGAAAAGGCCAGTTGGTGCAATAGCATGAAGAATCTGCAAATGGCAGCCATTGATATATATTGAAGGTCCGTTTGTGAGTGTGCAGGATAGAGAGGCTGTGAGGCATCCACGATGAGTTCCCACTCGGATAACAATCACTGTTTCTGTGACCCTTGTAATTGCCACAGAGGAGGAAGGATGCTAGTAGAGTTCACTATTCCATGAGTAACATAGTTATTAATTTATAGTTTCTCAAAGAACAGCTGATAAATTCCCATTATATATATATTTCCATAATATATATTAAACTACACACATATATTCTATTGAGAACAAAGAAAGTGCTAGCATGTTGCTACAGGCTCAATTTGATGCTTGTTTTGTTGGACTAGAGGGAAATTCCAGAGATTTTTTTTCCTTGCCCTTAGCAAAATATTTAAATGATTGCAAGGCAAATACTACAGTTGCCATGTTTTGTTTTTAATTCTGAGAAAGCTTTAGTCTTTAAAACTTTGTGAAAAGAAGGCATAATGTTAAATGTTCAATTCATGCATACACTAACTTAACAATTACTGTGACTTTCTGTGTTTTAGACACTACACAGAGAATAATGATATTATTAGTAATTAATGCCACATAATAAATAATAATAATAATAATAATAATAATAATAACAACATCACATAGTCCATTCAGTCTACAAGCACAATGGGGCTGCAATGTTGGGGTTGTCTGGGGTAAGTACACAGTCATCTACTCTTTTGTGGACAGCTATGTATGTTTAGAAAAAAAATAAGGCTTCTTTATTGAATTGACTCCCTCAAAGAAATTAAAGTGCAACAAAAATTTCATGTCTCCATCAACAATTAATTATGTAAGATCTACTAGATTATACCATGATTTCAGAAAGGGCACTGCTGAGTCCTAACATCCTGAACCTGTAAACATGACCTTATTTGCAAACTGAGTCTTCACGAATGTCATTAAATTGAGGTTCTGCGGGTAAGAACATCTTGTACTTCAGGAAAGTCCCAAATCCAATGGTGGGTGTACAGAAAAACATTGAGGCAGAAATGAACACAGAATCACAGGAGGAACGGAGCCAAGGAATGCGCAGAGTTACCAGCAGACACTGGGAGGGAAGACATGGTCCGGAGGGAATCTCCATTATCAGAACCTTGACACTGGACTGCTGGCCCTCAGCATTATTAAGTAACTAACTATTGTGTTTAATAACTCATTTTCTGCTGTTTGTTTCAGGAACCCTAGACATTGAACTTGCACATTCTAAGTAGTTGATGGGAGTTATTAGTTTTTAAATGCTTCTCCATTTGTTTTTAAACTAAACTTTCTTATCACAAGGGTCCTACAAAGCATGAGGCTTACACGTCAGGCAAGGAAGGTCACCGTGGGCTGGAGAGATGTCTTGGCAGGTGAAAAGTACTCACTGCTAGCCCTGTGGCTTGAATTCTGTCCCGCTTCTGGTGAAAGGCACTTGTTGCCAAGCCTGATGCCTCCAAGTCATCAAACTGCAGGACTCACCTCATAGAAGGAGAGAACTAACTACTGCAAGGCCCTCTGAACTCCCCTGTGCACTGTGGCACATGCATGCCACCACCACCCCATACAAAACACATAAGTAGATGTGACTTTTGAAAAAGAAGATGACAGTAGTGACCTGGTTGAAAAGCATATGTGACTTACGTCAGAAGACGACCATCCAGTCAGGTATAGTACAGGATAACCATCTGATGTCAAGTTGGGGTATGAGATTGACAGCTGAAGTTCTGGCATTGGGAAATGGCTCCTTTTTCTGATCTGTAGGGGAAAAATAGACATATAATCATTTTTGGCTCTTTCAAAAGCATCCTTTCCATGTTACATAGGACTCTGGTTCTTTTTTCCTCTTTCATGTGTGTGTGCATGTGGTATATGTGTGTGCATGTGTATATGTATGTCCACATGCATACATAAATATACATGCATGTGTGTGTGTATATGTGTGTGTGTGTATGTGTGTGTGTGTGTGTGTGTGTGTGTGTGTGTGTGCATGTGGAGACCTGAGGTTGGTATCAGGAAATTTCCTCCAGAGCTATTCTACCCATTCCTTTGAGGTGGGGTTTCTCAATCAAACTCAGAACTGCCCAATACACCTAGTATCCCTAGCTCGCTTGCTCTGGTGCCCTCCTGCCTCTGGCTGTCTCAGACAACCTGCTATAAATACAGTCAAGTTGTCGTACCCATCCAGAACTTATGTGGGATCAGAGAATCTGAACTCCAGTTGTCTTGCTTGCTTGAGAGTTACATTAAGAACTGACCATCTCCCCAGCCACCATCCCCCAGGACTGACTGACTGTCTCTCTCATTTTTTAGACCAGGGCTTACACTTCTGGGATCTGGGATAAAAGATAATTTTGGTTCTTGTTTTGTTTGGTTTGGTTGTTTGTTGTTGAGAGAGAGTTTCTCCGTGTAGCCCTGGCTATCTTGGAACTCACTCTGTAGACCAGGCTGGCCTCGAACTCCGGAATCCACTTGCCTTTGCCTCCTGAGTTCTGGGATTAAAGGTGTGTATCACCACTACCCAGTGACTTTGGCTCTTAATTGATGCTAAGTTATATACAATCTTGAGTCATTCACATGAAGGTAGTTCATGATGTTATGTGGGAACTGGCTTAATAAATCCAGCAAGAAAATATGAAGGCTCATCAATGGTCATATGCAGTTGCTATTATTATATTGTTTATTCATCCTTCACTCCAGGATAATAGGATTAATAATACTATGCAAATGGATAATACTAGGGTTAGTGCTATTATTATATTGTTTATTCATCCTTCACTCCAGGATAATAATAGGATTAATAATATTATGCATATAGATAATTCTTAGTTGCCGTCAGTTTGGACACATCAATAATAAACCCAGTCACCAACAATGTGTTGGTGTTGAACTAAGAAAAGAAATCAAGGCACCTCCCTGTGTGTCGTTTAACCAAGATGAGGCAGATTTGAAATCTCTACTTTGCTCTCCCATGTTTTCCATCATCCCCATGTGTCTGCTGGGTAAGTCTGGATCTACACTGTTGGAATGCTGTCCTGCCTGCTTCATGCCTGTGTCCCTGTATATCAGTCCCTAAGGAAGGCTTTGTTCTCTCTTTTATTGAACATCATCGCAGAAAGCATCCCACGAGGAGGAAATGATGGACACTTCACTGACATCTTCAACAGAGTTTTGCAAACCACTGTCTCCAACCGACCCCAAGTGACCTCGTTAACAAGCAAACAGCAAACACTACCACGCAATATCTGCATGTTGCTTTCAGAATTCATGGTGGATATTCATGTTATAAGCCACTTTCGGCCTATTTATAGTTTCCAGCCAATGACTATCATAACACATATGCAAGCCTACATTACGCTGAGTCGGGAGCAGGAAAGAACATCTAACTTAACATTATAATACATTAGTTGTTGTTCACATGGGAAATCTAAGGCATGTAAGGTTGGTTCTTACATTGTTCTCTTACAGGCAGGCTAAACAAACAGGCTGAGTACACAGTAGGATAGCAGTCTTAAGTGTTAAGTGACTTCAAAGTATATTATGAACTCAGGCTGAGCTGTCCAGTGAAAGTATTAGTGGGAAAAGAGTATTGAAAATTGTCTTTATTATTGTTCTGTGGCCATGTCCACTAACCTTTCGTGTGTGTGTGTGTGTGTGTGTGTGTGTGTGTGTGTGTGTGTTTGCATACACACAAATGTGTGCATCTCCTTGACCATGTGCATGCATGTGCAGGTTAGGGGAGGTCAGGTGTCGTCCTGTATCACTCTCTGCCTTATTTCTTTGAGACATGGTCTCTCGGTGATCCTGAAGTTCACCATTTAGGCTAGGCTGGCTAGCCAGCAAGCTCTCAGTATCCGTATGTCTCTGCTCCTGATGCTAGGGTAACAGGTACACACAGCCATGTCTAGATTTTTTTTTTTTGTTACTTAAGTGCTGGAATCTGAAACCAGGCTCTCATGCTTGCAGAGCAAGTGTTCATACCCATGGAGGAATCTCCATAGCCTCTATCCAAGGTTTTTGGAGGTGGAGATCATTTCCTTGATCCAGACAAGAAAAACTTAGCATGTTTTTGATTGCTTTAACCTAGTTAATTGCAATGCCCTAAAGACATAAGTCATCTCTAACCTCAGCTAGATGGTATCTACCATTACTGCTCAGGTAAGCCAGATATCCACTGGCTTCCTCCCAGAACTGTATAGCAAGCTAGGGATACTATCTCACTGATTATCAATAATCCAGTCTGACAAGCAGGCTGACTTCCATCGTAGTTTCTATGTGTTTTGATCCAATAACTCAGAATCCCCATTTAATGTCCCTGAATTGGGACCACCAGGTGCAATATGCCCCCTGGCTACCATATGGGTATGATTTCCAGGTCTTATACATTCTTAATGGCTTCTCTGTGTATAGGAACTCTTTAATTTGCACCAACAGATGCCAGGACTGCCTAGCTAGTAAAGCAGCCTATATGGAGAGCTTCTCAGATCTGCAATGATTCTGCATGGCTGCTGAATGTTAAGTAATTCATCAACCTTGGAACTGTGGAGATTCCTGAGGCCATGCCTGGCCTCATACATGAACGTGGCCTGCAACCATCTTTGGGTAATATGCCTGGGGCTTGCCTGGCACAGCCTTTTTAGTTGACTGTTACCTGCTTCTGACATTCAATCTGATATTATTGTTTTTTCTTACTATGAAGCACTCTTTCTAAAAACTCTGGAAAATACTGGAAATAAACATAAAACAAAGGTCTCCTACAATCCAACCACCTTAGTAGCACTTTTCTGGATAAAATTATTTGTCTTTATTGTTTGCATGTATTATATCATAAAAATTATATCTCACATACACAAAAAACAAAAATGTGTTTATTAAATTTATTATGCTACATTTCCCAAAAACATAATGGTTACTTGAGAATATGAATTCTAATAGCTAACTAGCAGGTACTGTGCTATCTACAACACTTGTTACCTGTGTGAAACTCACTGTGCTAATCATCTAGTTTACAATGCTGCCTTAACTCTTAACTCTAGACTTGGATCTCCTTATCTCTGTGTTAGCCATGAGCAGCAATGTGAAAACAATGAAAAAAATATTACAAGCATGTAAAACTGGTAAGTCGCAATTACAGCTAAAATATTATAAGGTAGTATCTTCCCACAGAATATATAACATTCTCTTCACTGAATGAATGACAGTTCATTTAGGCTATTTCACCGTGTTAAGAGTTAAAAATTTAAGCCTTTCATAAGAGTGCTGCTGAAAATTTTAACCATTAATAATTTTTTAAGGGAAAATTCCCAGTAATAAGTCACCAGATGTCACCTCAATATGCTGTTTTATTTTTATCCCATTAATTTGATTCTAGAATGTAAAACAGCAAAATAATCAGAGATGCACAATGTTATTATCTATGTTGATGTTACTTACATCAGGGAGCTCCTATCACAAACCTAATAAATTACAATGCATGAAGATCTACAACATTCAAGTTTTTTTTCCTTTTCTTTCTTTTTGTTTGTTATGCTGCAGAAGCCTAGTAGTCTGAATTACAAAATCATATCCAAGAACTGAGCAGGAGATTGCATTCATACCAATTTCCAGAATGCAGTTTATCATTGTAATTTTAGCAGAGAACACAAATTCCTCTCAAGAGGAACTTATTCCTCTTGAGAATATGGGAAAATTATTCCCATTTTGTCAGAGAACTTCATTCTTCATTGCTGACAGTTCCCCCAAAAGGTTCAGACTGGCTTCATTTATGATGGCGTTGTATCACTTGACGGCATATGTACATAAATCATTCATTTGCATTGAATGCTCTTTTCTCCTTGAGTAACACTGAGTCTGTGAGTGTCACCCAGGCTAGAGCTCCGTGACAGCCTTCTGTAGAGCTCATGCAAAGTTTGCAATAGATAGAAGAGGGACAATGACATATTGAATAAAGGGAAATATTCCCCAAAGAATTTTGAAATAATTCATTTCTGAAATGGTCATGATTCTGTGAAACATGATTTTCTTAGCCATACTAAAACTAATATAAAGTATATACACCTTGCATTTGTAGTAGATATTTGACACCAGAGTGATTTTTCTTCTAGGAAGTTATTCTAAGTTACTATGTCTTACCATAAGAAAATTAGAGACTTTGGTTTTTAAAACTGACTCAAGGTATAATTACCAGTTTGCACTTCATCTTAGCCAAAAGGCCAAGAAGTGATTTAATTATCAATTTGGACAATATATTCTAACACAGTTAAATTACAAAGAAAACTATTCTAGGATGTGGAGATTAAATGTTGAAACACTTCCCTGTTTTTTTAATACAAATATCTTATTTAGAATATTGACTTAGACATAGTTTCTTACCATGTAGAAGACATTAATTTCATTTCCAATATCACCAGTAGAATTGATAAGTTCAGGGATAGTCTCATTGGCTGCAACTGAGATGTGGTGTTCACTTGCAGAACTTAAAAGAATTAATTGGGAAAATGAAAATAAAATACAATAGAGTTTAAGTTTATTAGACTTTATTCTTTTCTTTCCCTATGTCACATGATTCCATGAAAATAATTGCAGAGTTCAAAATAGAGAAATCCTTTTACCCCCAATTAAATATTTGCAGATGCTAGGAATCACTTTACTCAGTAGGCACTGTTGCTACTTGACTCCAATATGTTAAATTATATGTAACTTTCAAAACAGAATTCCACTGTTAACAGGTGAAGAATTTCCATGAAACTGCTAGCATTTACACTTAGACAAAAACCAGACTAAAATTTGATATATTTAGTCATGCTGAAAGTGAAAAAGTTAGTTTTTAAAAAGCATTTACATTTACATTTATACAATTTAAAAGTCTCACTACTGCTAGATGGTAAAGCTCAATCTCCCTACGAAGGTCACGGTCTTTGGATGACCCTCATAAAACATAAGATTTCCCCCACGAAGCAGCATTTCAGCCAAGAAAAGACAAATAAAAGGGATGTATAAATGTGTGCCAAAAATCGATTTAAATTAAGTGGAAAGTTGTTGGGGGAATCTTTGTGCTGAAAGAAGTGGACACAGCAAATCAGACAAAAGACAACAGACTTCAAAGGTTAAGTAAGATAAGCATGTCTATGCCTACCTTATAACCCTTGCTTTCTGATCTCTCTTTAGCAAAGAGAAAGTGCCACAAGAAACAAACAAAACAGAAGGGTGTTAGACTCAGCTGGCCTTGAAACTGGCTCTCGTATTTTTATATGCATTGCACATATTTATTTTAAAAAGCTTGGAATTCTGCTTCAGTAAGGGAATTCATAAGCAAGGGACTCTGTAGAGTGGAAGTCTACTAATATGATTGGCACCTGAAGAGAAAATAAGGTCTGAACAGAAAGAACCATTTCCAAATAGTGGAAGGAATAAATGGCTGACCAATGAGAAATGCATGACAGAATGGGCAGTGGATCCCACCCCACAGGATGAAAGCAGTGACCCAGGAATATCCCGCCGACCTGTCAGAAAACACTGCATTTTCTCAAGGACTTTGGCTTACATTTAGGAGCAAAGATCTGTCATTAGCACATTTTATGTTGGTATTTAGTGCACAGAAGTTCTCAAATTTTCAGGTGCATGTGGATTATATGGAAGACATTTAATATGGATGCTGGGCACCACACCAGAATTTTTGCACTCAGCAGCTCTGGCGTGGCACTGGAGTACCTGCCACTTTAAGTTCTTGAATGGTGATACTTTCAGCCAAGGGCCACACTAAGAAAACCATTTGGTGATCAGAAAGCTGTCAATGAATAAAGGTGGCTTCATCCTACCTGTGAAACTGTAGTCCGACTTCATATTTCACTGGGATGGAAATATTTACTTCATTATCATAAAGAGATTCAGGTGGTTCCTCGCTGTCACTGGAAAACACAGCACATTCACACTAGGCATTAAA
This sequence comes from Peromyscus attwateri, assembly GCA_902168425.1. Taxonomy (NCBI): domain Eukaryota; kingdom Metazoa; phylum Chordata; class Mammalia; order Rodentia; family Cricetidae; genus Peromyscus; species Peromyscus attwateri. The sequence goes on from CABHPP010147216.1 coordinate 42,618, forward strand.
TTTTCTTATCCACAGACCATCTCTAAGCATTTGAAAGAGAAGATTATATAGGAAAACTAATAAAACACAAAAATCGTAGAATTCTCTGTCTATATTGAGAGGAGAAGGAAGAGTAGAGATAGGTATTGTTAATACCCCCAAGTAGATTACATTGTAGAGCTAGAGTTGAAAACCACACTGATTCAGGCCCATGTTTATCCAAATCATGTGAAATTAGGATCTTCTGGCTTAATCATTAAAATGTTGGGATTTCTGGACTTCTGTGCATAAAGATATGGATACAAATCACCTCAGTTTATATTTATCACACACAAGGACCATGTACAGAGACTCAACTAGTCTCATATAGCTAATTATGAATCTAAAATCTGGTTTTTCCTTTCATAGTCTTTCCAAACAGAGTACTCAGTATGCATGTTATTTAAATTTTTATGTATTTCCTTCATTTGGGGTATAATTTTCATAATATTTGAAATTTTAATTATATTTTTACACACATATACATTATATACAAATATACCTTGTACTCATGAACAAAGCATGGAGGAGAGATATAATTTTATGACCAGATAAAGGGAATGAGATTGTTCTTGAACACTGGTACCTTAATATCGTTATTTAATCTCGTTCTGTCTTGGTTTTTCATCTACAAAATGAATAATTTATCACTAAATTTTCTACAGTAGATGTCAAATAAATAGATGCTGAGCTAAACTGAACTGAATAGACTGAATTAATTTATCCATTAATTTGTTTTATTACTTGTTAATTCATTTTCCACCTCTATAATAATGACTATATGCAGGGGCCATGCTGGTTACTACAAGCAAGGCCACTTGAACTCACAGGACATGTTCTGGTGGAAAAATACACTCAGCAGAAAGTTAAAACCTACTTCAAGTTCTGTATTAATCTTTTGTCACTTTTTTCTTTAAAGAAAATATAAATGGTATATTCTTTTTTTAACCAGGATGAATTAAACTTAGCAAAAAAAAA